>CAJNOL010004838.1:0-13638 GCA_905250125.1 Rotaria sordida
CACTTTCTAGATAACATTTCTTTAGATCGTGATCCTGCTGGTGAATGGAGGGATATGAGACGATGACTAGGAACAACAATACGTGGTTCCGCTGTCTGGATGGCAGTGGATCAGTGAGCAGGTCGTATTCTTCACTAGGGCAACATTAATTCGACACTCATACCCATTCGTAAGGAACTTTTTCATGAATATCCAACGCTCTGCACCCTATTGCCATACCAGGACCGCTTCTGCTACATCTTGCATGTATGACAGATTGCAGCCGCGACTGATTCTCACTGACTGTAGCAACATAACTTTTGGTGCAAATCGTATATTGGAGAAAGAAGGTGAACAAGGTTGCCTCTATGCGGTTTTTTCATGGATTTTTGGCACTGTGTGCTTCAAATCGATACTAAGACAGCTTTTTTGTGTATCAAATCTATTATAATTCTGATTTATTCATCTATTTGATATTTTTTTAATAGCTTATTTTAAAACTTCTGATCATATGTATTAAATTTATAAGACTCAGAGTTTGTGAGTTCCACATTTCGGCTCCCTCTTGGAGCCGCACTGACAAGTTTTATTCTTTCTTTCGATATGAACGTATAAAATGAAAAGAAATTAAAATTCATTCAGCAAAATTCATTTTAAAACCTATTATCATTTCTGTAATACATTCAATTTTCATCATTGCTGCTTATTAATCATCGATTACCATGAATAACTTCGATTTATATCAAATTTATTAACAATATTAAAAATCTGCATATACATTCGGATAATATTTATATATTTACAAATAATAACAATTTGATATTATTCAAAATTTACAATAAAAAACATGCATTTATCTGACATTATTTTAAATTTCTATAAAAACAAATAAAACAAATCGAGCACACTTTTTTTAAATTAATTCACGAAATATAATTGTAACATTATCAGATGTAATATCAGTTATTGCAATTTTTGCTTTTTGTTCACATATTGATGGTGAATACTAATAATCAATTGAAATTAAATTTAAAGTTTTTTCTTGTTTATTATTATCATCGTCTTTTTCTATTTGTTCATCACAATCATGAATAGAATCATTTTTCACAGATGATAAATCATTATTTTGATTTCGTATAGGTTTTTTTGGTGACGAAGTACGTGGAGATATAGATCTTATTTGTTTTTTATAACTATCAATCAGAGATTTATCAAGAATGTTTTCCTTTGGATTCCCATGAATTATGACTTTTTATCATAATGTTTCTATTTTACTAAATATTCAATACGACCTTAGCGAAAAAAAGAAAAAAAAACAAGAATTCATTATTCTCAAGAAAGTTTTGTTTTTTTATATTTATTTTTCGTTTACGTTGTTTAAGCAAACGTTCAACTGTATATGTTTTACTTGATGTTTCTTCACGTTTCTTATTGGTTGATATCATTGTTGATGACTTCCTATTTCCGAACATGATCAATAGATTATATATATATTGTCTAAAATCTGAAATAGGAAGAAAAAGAAAAAGAATAATTATCCATGTTGTTCATTATCAATGACAATGAATGAAGAAAAGCAATAAAATAGCTATATGTATATATAAAAATGAGAGAAATTGAACAAAAAAAAGAAAAACAAAACACAGAATAAACTCTATCAGTATATTTATATAAATATATCTGAAATAATCATTTAAGATTGTGCTTGAGTCATAGTTGATTCATTGTTTTATTGTTGTTGTTGTTGTTTAGTTGTAGGATTATTTGTTGTTGAATTAAGTCGTGAACGATATGAATTTATAGATGATGATGTCATTTGAGATTGTTTACGTTGTGCTGCTAATGTTGCTTCAATAGTACTAAAATGTCTAAATGCTTCATTGATTAAATTTAAAGATTGTAATCGAGTTGGAATTGATAATGGTTGTGTAAAATCATTTAATAGAATTGTGGAATAACCATTTGGATTATTTATATTCGTTGTTTGTTGTTGTTCTATTGATGAATATGGAGAACCAGGAATAATATTACGAGTAAAATCTGTAGCAGAAGATAATGATGAAGGTTTTGGTATTGAAGGAGTGGAAACAACATTTTTTTGTCCATGTAAAGACGATGGTACTTTGTAATGATCATTGCTCAAGCCTAGAAAATTTAGAATTTCAATTTTTATGATGAGAGTTTCAGGATTAAAGATTGTTTTCTCTATTGGCACAGTAGGAGTACTTATTTTTTTTTTTTTATTATATTGTTTTATTATACCCTCTGATCGAAATGATCCTAAAGTGACGACACGTCCAACATAAGAAGATTTAAGAAAGCATTCGGCTAAGTGCTGAAGATCCTCGAGAAGACATGATAATAGTGTTTATTTGATTTCGATTCATTATTCAACTTTTGTATTATGATGATAAACAAGAAGCAATTATCGTCCGAAATAGATATATCAACCGAATCATAAAAGATTACAAATAGTTGTAAAATATTTTTTAAAAGACCATTGATTTTGTCTCGATAGTCATAAAATTTCGACTCCGTAGTTTACAATTTGTCATGAATATATTGAATCATTTGCTCTTTGATTTCAAGTTTTTCTTCCCGTTATTTAATTGTAGCTTGCATATCTCGAGCCTTACATTCGTTTATTCTCACTAGGGAACTACCCAAGCTGATACCCGCCATTTGAGCTTATATCGAGCCTACGAGCACATTTTGGTGAGACTAGCAACAGTGTAAAAAAAAGTTCGTTCTCATGGGGTTTTTAGAGCCGAGTTAGAATTCTTTTACGAAATTTTCAACTCAACTTTAGGAATATATCGAAAAATCAAAAAGTAGAATTTCGTCGTGAAATTTTCCCTAGATATGGATCAAATGGTCCTTAGAATATTCTCAAAGTTATATAGCTAAAGCTGGGCCGAACATTCAATAAAATGATCCTAACTCGAATCTCAAGGCCTATGAGGACGAACTCTTTTAGACTCTTTCTAGTTTTACCGAGATATCCTCATGGATAAAATATGAGCTCAAACAGCGAATATCAGTTTGTGTGATTTCCTCGTCAGAGTCTCGTTCGAATATGTCAGAAAGATTAGTTATCGAAACATTGGCTTCACTTTTTCTTATCAATACTAAGTCAGAGAGCAACTATCAGTATACTACGGTAGA
The DNA here is from genome assembly GCA_905250125.1 of Rotaria sordida. Lineage (NCBI taxonomy): Eukaryota > Metazoa > Rotifera > Eurotatoria > Philodinida > Philodinidae > Rotaria > Rotaria sordida. The sequence continues at coordinate 3,145 of CAJNOL010004838.1, forward strand.
ATGACAGTTAGAATAATTCTATGTCATCTAAACAGAAAGAGTCTTTTTTTGTTTTTGTTTTTCATCTAATACAGCTCGAGTTAGTACTCCGTTAGTGTTATTCTATCACAGTAGAAAGTTATCTGTTGCATTTAAGATAGTTGAAGTTAGTGTTTGTTTAGTTTTATCGTTTCATAATAGAAATCGTCATTTGTTTCGATGGCACTTAATTATAGATAGCGTCCAGTGTTTTTCGAGTGAGTGTATTTTGAAAATTTTTCTCTATTAACTTTGTTCTAGATAAATATATGCTTCTTAGGAAGGGTATATGGATTTTATAGATAGGTTAAGTGGCACATGCGTATATCTTTGTTTAGATTTTGTTTAAGAATATAGAAATCTCATAAATTTCTTCTTAAGTCCTCTCTCAAAAGAGTAGAACCTGTTATTCATCACTTTAAATACCTAGATCAATTTTTCCTATCAGAATTCCAAGGATATCTCGATAGATTGTCAAAATTTCCGAGAGATCCGCACAAAGTCAAGAAAAAAAAAACAAGAAAACCATGGAAATTCCCTGAGAATTCAGAGAACTCGTCTGAGTAAAGTCCTAGGGAGTTTCAGAGAGCGAATCGAACCGAATTTTTCTAAATCGAGTTCAGTTCGGTTTGGATCCATTTTTCGACAATCAATTTGGGTTCAGTTCGGTTCGAGTTTATTTTTGAAAAAGTGGTTTGAGTTCGGTTCGGTTTGACTCGTCTTTAAAAAATCAGTTCGGATTCGGTTCGATTCAAGTAGTATTAGTTTCACCTGATCATAAGTACACCATAGATGAAGACTTATTTCTCGAACGATCGAAAATGTCACATTAGAGTTAATATTTGCATGAATTACCCGTAATTCATATATTTGTGAATCAAAATAAATTTTTAATATTAATACATGAGAATCAACAGTTTTTTAATGTTGATATTAATCTTACACCACTATCCACGATTATTCATTACACTTTAGAAAAATGACAGATTTACGAAAGAAAGGAAGAAAAGAATTATGCCACATAGAAGTGATCCATCATCATAAGCACAATTCATGCAACTTCTATGAAGAGAAGAAAAAGAGTGCTAGATACGGAAATTAAATTATGCATATAAAACAATTAATAGAAGTTTGTTTTATCTTCGTCGACGGCATCATCTTTTTACAGATGAATGATAGTTCAATCAATCGTTTTTTGTCTAATGTTAGACTGAGTTGAACAATCTATCAGAAAATTAGCTCGAATTCGGTTCGGTTTGTTTTCGCTCTCTGGGGAGTCTCCTTGATCTCTCGTTTTTTCCTTCACTTTTTGCCGATTTTCCGAAGCTTTTAACAATCTCTTCAGACATCCATAGGATTCTTATAAGAAAAGTTGATTTAGGTAAATAGCGAAGAAAGCATTTCAAATGTGTACAAGACTTTTTATTAGAAAAGAAAGCGGTTCAGAAGCCGAAGAATGTGTTCTTTACGTTTCTAGATTGAAACGACGTGGAACGCGTTCCAGAAAAATAAAATCACTTTTAAAAAAAAAAAACAACGTTGTAGTCAAAGTGGAATGCCTTCTTCGACTTTTCATTTCGGAACACATTCCACTTTTATTGGAACGTGGTTTTTTTCTTAAAAAAACAAATAAATGTGAAAATCTCGGATTTAAATTCGAGTGTTATGTGTACTTCAAAAAGTGAACTAGACAGATGAATCATCCTAGCACATTTTGACATAAAAATTATCCTAGCGAGCCCCTTCTATTAAAACTTGATTTATATTGGTTACTGCTCAACGAATAGGGTTTTGAAGCAAATATAGCTCAGATTTAAACTCTTCGCCTTGAATTACCCTGAGAAAGTCGTTTTTCTTAAAACTTGATTTCTGTGATTGAAAGATGGAGCTTTACTTTTCGATCAATTAGAACATGGACAAAAACAGAACCGATTTCTGTTTAAGTATCTTTGCAATAGACGACTTAACCCTCTTGTTTTTTAATGTTTTATATACCATTTTGTAGCCTGTGGAATTCTCTATCGAATGGTATATAATAGTTGGAGTTTTGTTTGATTATAAGAGAAAAGTTTTTTTATCAAAAATCAGCATAGGTCAATGTTCGCATAGAAAATCATAGGAAATAATGACTCTTTTTGCGATAATTCATCAATGGTTCGACGAATTATTCTCATCTTCGAACTCGACCGAGATATTGATGAGATGAAACTGTGTAGAAAATTTCATTGCGATTGGACTCCCTTTTTAAAAGTTATCGTGTAAACGGCCGTACACACTGACCTATTCTAGTGTGTACTCACTTTTTAAGTACACAAAAAAGGCATTTACTTTGTTGGGACAAATTCTTTGCCGTTTTATTTAATGAATATTTTTCATTGGATAGTTCAGAGTTGACAAATTATATTGACTGCGATTGATTTTAGAAATTCTAAGAATCATTCTTAGTTCACTTAGCTAAAAACTCCCTAAAAGCTTGTTTATATATTTCAGGATTATGAAATAAACTCGATTGATCTGTTACGAACTGTGTGAAAATCTGCTTCGTCTTTGTAAAATGATCGAATTGATTTAATTATTTTATCAGAAACTGCTTAAATCTGAATGAGTACTTCTAACAGACGAAATATGTTCAATCAAGCACATTAAACAGCACAGGCCACCTTTGTTTTTTTTTTCGCTTTATTCCATGTGATTCTGTGTGATTCTAATCATTCTGAATGATTCCAAGTGATTCCGACTGATAAAATCAGCTTTTTCTTTCTTGCATAAAACTTAACATTCAGAACACAACTATTGAAGACTATATTTCATCATTAAATGAAATTGATGTCTTTTTATTCTAATTCTCATGTTTTACAAGATTTGTAGAGTTTTTTGAAAGTACGATAGACATTCGAAAAGACTGCTAAACTGATGATATGAGTCTTAAATATTGTAAAGAAAAACAATAATGTTAATAATATATGTGATTCAAGCCGTAATTAAAGATCTATTTAATTTTGATGATATTTTTTATTTGTTATTTATTTAATTATTTTCTTATAATTCTTATTTTCAATATTCGTTTACATTTATCAAGAAGATTTTTTTGTTTTTTGTTTTTTGATCGTCATTCAAAGAAAATGTTCTGTTTTTTTTTTTTTCAAATAGAATATTCATTTCAATCGAAATATCAAATAAAAAGTTTTTCGATTCAATATTAAATGCGAGAATAACATTGAAAAGAAAAAAAATATTCTACAAATACTTCAAATTAATTTATGTCTCTTCTCATTTTGTTTTTCATAAAAACCAAAATAAAATAAGATTTAAGACTAAAAAAAAAATCAGAAGAAAATCTTTTTTATGTTTATTTTAGTTTTTTATTAAAATAATATACATAATAGAAGTACTATTTTGACATGTTTTAGTTTTTTTTTAATGAGAATTAATATTAACTAAGTAAGAAGAAAGAAATTACAAATAAATAATAATAAAGTTTTCAATTAATAATTTTAAGCACTTTTCCAACAGCAAACGTTCGACCATCGTCCTGTAATGTAAATTGTCCAAGTCGAGGAAAACGATTGAATAGTTCCATACAAATAACTTGTTTATCTTGTGATAATTCAAATATTGCTATTGCTACTTGATTTTGTGTTATAAATGTTGGATTTTCTTGAGTTGTTTTATTTTTTTCAACATCAATTAATCTTATTAATTTTTTTAATTGAATTTTAGCAACAGCTGTATGAATATGAAGTACAGTTGAATAACCTGGATATATATTTGATTTATGTTCAAGTATATTAATCTAATAAAAAGACAAAGTAGATATATCTGATCAATTTTTATTTTCACAAAAGTTTACTTGTGCTTCAAAAATTCTTCCAACACTACATGGTTCTTGATGAACATGGCATAAAATAAATCCTGATGAAATATCCTAAAAGTTTTTGTTCAAAAATTATAATTAATAATATTAAAAAAGAAACTAACTTGTTCTTCAACATTTTTTAATTTAAGACGAACATTTTTTCCACAAATACAAGAATCAGTTTCAATACCATTATCATAATAAATATTCATAATTTTTACAAGTTTTCGATTAGGCATAATTAAACATTGATCACCAATATGACAAGATCCATATTCAATTTTACCCATAACAATAGTATCCATGTCCTACATAAAACAAATAATAAAACATTTTATTTTTTTATCATAAAAAATAAAAACAAACAAACAAACTTTATATTGTTTAATAATAGGCATTCGAAATGGACTATCATCAATATAATAATTAAATATTTGTGAATCATCAAAATAATTAATAACAGTTGATTGTCTAAATAAAAAGAATTTAAATATTCATGTTGAAATATATATTGAACATAGAGAAACAAAAACATTATTTTTCTTTAACTTACATTGGAATTAATTTTTGACGATGTGCAATATTAAAACGCATTAATTTTATGAGAAGATCTTTTTCATTATTAGTAATGATAATATTAACATCACTTTTATCTTCAATATATTGAATAAGATCATTTTCTGTACATTCACCATAAATAAAATCATCTATATAATCTTCAATAAAGCCATGTGCGTTGTAATTTCTTTTGTTTTCTTCTAGTAGAAGTTCAATAAGTTCATCTGTTGATAATTTAGCTTCATTGGAAAATTTTTGAATAACTTCACTAATTAATGTTAATGGTTCATTACTAATTATTTTATTTTTATATTTAATCATTTTTAATGTACATGTGTTGTAATATTTTCGAAATTCATAATATTGTTGAGATATTCCTTTTTTTTCTTTATTCATTTGATCGAATCCATTTTTGATTTGCTCAATACATGGTATTAATAAATAAGCAAATACTTCTTTTAATACTCTATTACTTGATTTTTTTCTAAAGGAAATAATTTAGAAATATTATAGGGAACAAATACAGCATTAACTTACTCTAATTCATCAATATTATCTTTTAATTTGTTAATTTTATCATTTAACTTTTCTTTTCATCATTTAAATCTTTAATGAAAGAAAATAAATTTTTATTTCCACATTGTAAATCTTTAATGCCAGAAACTAAATTTTTATTTTCATCATGTAAATCTTTAACGAAATCATTTATTATTTCATTTTCATAATGTAAATGTTCAATTCTATTATGTAACTCCTTATTTTTGTTTTGGTTTTTATCATTTTTACTAAAAGTAGAACTATTTGATCGATTGAGTACATCATCATTATCATCATTATCATATTGTTTCTAGAATAAATACGTATTTGTTTTTACAAATAATTAAAATCAAAATATAAAATTTACCTGTCCATTGAAAAAATTTTCCATGGCCATGAAGATGTTTAAAAAACAAAAATCTTGAAGATAAAATAGAATTTTTTTTTTCTACTTTTTCCTTTTGCTTTCACGTATTAAGTCTTAATTTTAATCTAAAATAAAAAAATTCGATAATTTCAGCTAAATAGTAAAACAAAGTAATATAAATAAATGTGAAATTTCGAATTTCATAATTAATTCATTATAAAAAGTTCAAAACCTTATGAATGGATCTTTTTAAATATTCCTTTCGATGTCAATGATTTATTGTCTATAGACATACTACATAGTGTTCGAATAGAAATTTTAAAACGATTTGTTTTTTCATTATGATTTGAAAAAGCTTTCGAATTTTCAAGATGTCTATTTTTGTAGAAGCCATTGTAGAGAACCTGAAGTTTTCTCAAAAATTCTATTTTCAAATTTTCACATGAAACTTTACATCTATAGAAATGTCGATCAGATTAGCTTTCATACAAAAAACTTCAGACATTTGGAATAAATTTTCTTCAAGATATGAAGCTTTCAACAACAAAAAAAAATGCATATTGCATATATAATATATGAACACGAACTTATATCTCAAATTATTCTATATTTTGAAGAGACTTTTTTCAATTCTTTTGAATTTTCTCATGGAAGCTAGTTTGGTCGATGTTTCTATAAACGCAAAGTTTCAAATCAAAATTCAAAAATACAATTTTTCCGACAACCTGACATCGTACATGAGTTACCAGAAAATAAACATATTCAAAGTTCGATAGCATAGTTAAATCTTAGTAGGAATGAAAATCCTTATAGAGTTTTTATTAGAACACTATGTAGTATCTATATGGAAGAAAATATTGAAATCGGAAGCAGATATATGCGAAAGTTCTCTCATTACCTATGCAATTAGAAATATTGAAATTAACGCATTAAAACAGTTCGTTCTTTTCTTTTATCCAACGCATTGTATACAGTCAAAAATGTCAGAAAAAACTTATTTTAGTGGAGCCTTTTTCTTATAGTTCAATCTCGTTATAACTTGTATTTTTAGACATTTTTGACTATATAGAATGAGTTTCAATAGAGAATGCTTTAATGCATTATATCTATAGATAGTTTACTGCGTTGATAGAGATAACGTATTTAAACTGATGAAGAATAGATATAAACTCATATACCGTAATATTACAATCAATAGTAAAATGCAATATTTATTAATAAATAACAGAAACCAAGTAATATCGGTTAGTAGAAAGTCAGAAGTTAAAGAGCATAAAAAAACAATAACCTAGTTTCATTTATTTCAATAAAATAGATTCATCGTCATGTGAATGTAAATAATTGATTAATAGGTTTGTAATGAAATCTTGTTAACGTTTTATTTTATCTTCCAAATAATAAGATAAATCATCTATAAGATGAAGATAATTCCAATGTTGAGAATCTCATCCATTCAAAATTTAAAGTGTTAGATTTTACTTCTTCACTAAAGGAGTTTTTTTTTCTTTTTTTTACCTATTTGAAAAATAGAGTGAAACTTTAAAAATATTTCACTAGAAAACTACTACTCGATTATTTACGTGACAACGAATCAATTTTATGGAAATCAATAAAACTATATTACTTTTTTATGCTCTTTAACTACTGACTTTCTAAGAATCGATGTTATCTGGTTTCTATTATTTATTAATAAATACTGTATTTTATTATTGCTTATAATATTACGGTATGTCAGTTATATCTATTCTTCACTAGTCCTAATCACAGTTCTTACTTATCAATTATATGAAAAACTTGTCAGTACGGTCACAAGAGGAGCTGAAATGTGGAACTCACAAACTCTGACTGTTATAAATTTATGATATTTTGTCAAAGGTTTTAAAATAAGTTATAAAAAAAAACCATCAAATAAATAAATTAGAATGATAACAATTTTTATAGTTGATATGCACGCACTCTGAAATTTTATTTTCTTGTAACTGTTCATATTCATAATTACTTCTCTGTCAGATTATTTGATTCATTTAACATGGCAATATTGAAAAAAGTTATTTGTATTGTCATATATATATATATCTACAGTACATAACTACTATTTTTTTAATGATAATAACTATACGATACATGTTACAGGAAAAAACAAATATAATTTTATTGTTCGTTTTGTCGGTTCAATTATTATAGTTGCCTACTATACATATTTATTTTATTGCTCGGCAAGCTACTATATATACTATCCTTTCTCTCGACTAATTTTTGCATATACTGTCGAGTTTTAGCTACAATTAGAATTCAATTAGTTTATATTTTTTAAATTCTGTTTTATTGTTATTCTTCTAGATAACAAAAATATCACCGCTTTATTCATTAAGACCTAAAATAAAATCTTTCTTCTTTATAAAAAGATTTAAAAAAATCGTAGTGCAATCTCTAGAAGATTAAAACGAGACATGCGATCTAACCACTGTCACTAACCACATAGAAATGATTTCATTCGATGCATTTATGGACAGATTTCTTAACCATCCTTTGTAGAATTCTCTAGAGCTAAAATAATGAAGTAGCTCATAGGTTCTTAGTAGATCTTACTGATATCGTATCTATAATAGTGTGGGGATGCCGTCTGTCACAAATTGTGATGGACTTCTAAAATGTCTCTATGACGGGATCCCAATGTGCTTATGACAATATGTCATGGCTCAATAATGACTTAATAACAAAATATTACATATTATTAAATATTTTATATATTAACTATTAATTATTTTTTCATCATTTTATTAATTAGCTAATTAATTAATTAATTTGTTTGTAATGGTCTATAATGGAGAAAGGGAAAGTTCCTATGGTCTGTAATGGGGGAAGCAGCTGGTTGTTATGGAAGCGTATATTTTAATAATTGATTTTCCACCATCCGATTGCTAGGAGCTGGGAGGAGGAGAATCGCAGAAGCTTCGATTTATACTTACACTAACTATTTTCTTCGAAAATATACGCGAATTCCATAAAAAAAAGCTTTTTTTTTTTAAATTAAATATTGAAATAGAAAAGGCAAAGTGCACATGACACAATATATTGTTCTGGAAAAACTATTCACCTAGATATCTATCATAATGAATTAAGTGTCTAATATAAGTTTCTTTCTTGCTATACTAAATATTTTTAGTTAATACTTTTTCATATTTACACAGCTTATATATCATTTCAATGACAATACTCATTCAAAAATCAAATTATTTTTACCAAAATATAACTTAATAAAGGAGCGACTGAACAAGTTTTTAATATTTCTATCCATTTCATGAATTATTCTTATATTTACTATTTTTTCGTAACGATTCAGTACCTTTTCGATAAAGATTTAATAGATTCATAAAATTTGCTATAAATATTATTTTCTTTTCCTTTATTAATTTGAATTAAATATAAGTTGATGGACATTATTGTTTTTGAAATGATATATAAATAAGAATAGGAATTTACTGAGAAAGAATAGAAAAACATACATGAATGAACATTGATTTTTATCATCAAAATAATATTTATTTCAAAGTCAAATTTTCTGACTTACTTGATTCACTTGTTATTGAGACGATCACCACACAAAAAATGAATTTTTTCAATGAATCGACCAAATTAAAAGAAAACTATCATAAAATTTCTTATTGAATAGTCAACTAGAAGTATTTTATAAACTTGTATGCTTGGGAATAAATAGAATGATATATATATATATCGATTAAATAAGGAAGAAAACGAATTATAAAATAATTCTTAGTGTTGCTCCTTCTTTTATAGTAATAATCAAACAAAGAAATAAAGAAAACTTCGATACTATTGGTCAACGATATCACTAACAGGAATGAATGAATAGATAAATTAGTCGTTGAGATAAGCTATACACATTTTGGTCTACATACACAAAAAATCAATCATTATTGCATTAAAAATTACGTATGACCTCTAAAATAAGAAAGAGGGCGTTTCATACTGCGTATCAAAGAAATATGCTTGTATATTTTTATTTGAATGAAATAAAAAGCAAATTTAAAAATATTTTCATTATTTCAATTTTAATGTAATATAATTCCAATTATATTACGAATAATGACATATTAAAAATGAAATATATAAAATTCAATTTCTGGAATTTCTTTTTTTTGTTTAGTCGAATTATATCAAAAATTACATAGTGTTTCATTTATTATATATGAACAAAAACTAGCAAATGCTTCCTTTTCTTTTTTATCATCTAAATTCGGAATTGAACAAATACTATATTTTGATTCAAAAGAGTTTTCCTAATAAAAATTTCAATTAATAAATTAACGTATTACCAAAAATATAATCTTTTACTTTTGTAAACAATATAAAATCTATTGTATCGAATTTCTTTGAGCTCTATTAATTAGGTTAACGATAATTTTTTAATCTATGTGTTTAAAGTCTATCCGCAACATAGCCGTTCTATTTTCGATCACTTACAAGCTATTACAGAGAATATAAAAGTACTAGAGATGTACCGAGACTGAGCCTCTCGGTCTTGGTCGGTCTCGGTCAGTGATGTAACGATGTCGATAATCTGTCAAAACTAGAAATCGCCGTGACCAATATTTTTTGGTCACGGTCACGATCAGTTTGGTCATGGTTATGATCACGGTCACAATGGCAATTATCGTGACCGTGAGTCACGGTAGTCACATCAGTCTCTATTGGAACGGCTATTTTCTTTTTCTCAAAATAGCATACCCTTCTCTCCCAATAGAAGACACATATATTAGAAGACTTCCACATAATAGAAGACCCCCTTGGAGAAAATATGTGCGAGACTTAATATAAGACCTCATTCAATTGATTAATTTTTCGAAAAATGGCAACTTCAATTACTGAATTTACACCATAATATGCCTAGTTTTCAAAATTTTTTGCTGATAATCTTAACTGACTAGGGAACCTTCCCAAGTGCCAGAGTGCTTTTCAGTCGGGGTTTTGCGCATCTTGTAGTCCATAGTGAGCTATGTCTATGGTAAAAAAAGTTCGGGCTCCTGGCTTGTTTCTGCGGAGATATCGAGCTTCTAGTGAATTTTCTCTATAATACGCCCACATTGGCATCAAAGCTATACTTTCGAATTTTGATCTGAAACTTTGACTGAATAAA
>CAJNOL010004839.1:1400-13635 GCA_905250125.1 Rotaria sordida
GACTCGATCAGCTCATCGAACGTCACACGGGAAACGAACATTCATAACCAGACTTCTGTTCACCTCTTCTGCTCACTTCGAAGCAAACGTAGCGACTCGATCAGCTCATCAAACATTATATGATAAAAGAACATTCATAATGAGACTTCTGTTCACCTCTTTTGCTCACTTGGAAGCAAACGTTGCGATGCGGTCAGCTGATCGAGCATCAGATGACAGAGAAACATTCATAACGAGACTTCTGTTCACCTCTTCTGCTCACTTTGAAACCAACGATGCGAGTCGGTCAGCTCATCGAGCATCGCATGGCAAAGGAACATTGATCAATATACTTTTGTTCACCTCTTTTGCTCACTTCGAAGCAAACGTTGCGACTCGGCCAGCTCGTCGAACATCACATGGAAAAGAAACATTCCTGAAAAGACTTCTGTTCATCTGTTTTGCTCGCTTCCAAGGAAACGTTGCGACTCGTCCAGCTCATCGACCATCGCATGGAAGAGAAACATTCATCAAGAGACTTCTGTTCACCTCTTTTGGTCACTTTGAAGCAATCGTTGCGACTCAATCAGCTCATGGAACATCTGATGGCAGAGGAACATTCATAACGAGGCTTCTGTTCACCTCTTTTCCTCAATTCGAAGCAATCGTTGCGACTCGATCAGGTCATCGAGCATCACATGGAAAAGGAACATTTCTCATAAGTCTTCTGTTCACCTCTTTTTTTGACTTCGAAGCAAATGTTGCGATGCGGTCAGCTCATCGAACATCACATGGCAAAGAAACATTCATAATCAGACTTCTGTTCACCTCTTTTGCTTACTTCGAAGCAAACGTTGCGACTCGGTCAGTTTATCGAACATGACATGGAAAAGGAACATTCATAATCAGACTTCTGTTCTCCTCTTTTGCTCACTTGGAAGCAAACGTTGCGACTCGGTCAGCTCATCGAACATGGCATGGCAAAGGAACATTCATAATCAGACTTCTGTTCACCTCTTTTTCTCACTCCAAAGCAAACGTGGCGACTCGGTCAGCTCGTCGAAGATTACGCGGGAGAGGAGTTTTAATGACATGTTGCAAGATTGCAATCAATTATTTTTCGAGATGCTAAAGTGATGCTTGGGTGTTCATCACTAACTTAGAGATTGCAAGGCAGCCAAATATTCTCAACCAATTATCTGTTCATCAATTTTAAGAACCTTCTTACATTGCTTTTAGGATTTGTGGTATAAGTCCACGTCACCTGACAATTGAATAACTATGATTATTGTTATACTCGCCTATTTCACTCAAGAAACAAAGAATTAAAACTATTAAACTAATTTATTGTCACATATTAAATGAATCAGCTGAACGAAAATATTCACTTATTTTACTCATTTGGAATCAAATTATGTGTGTTGATTAGAACTGCTCATTGGTCATATGTTAAAAGAATAATGATAACGTTTGGTAAAACAGCTTGATTCACTTATTTTTATTTCTTTTAAAATATGATTAGAAATTCAGTCAACCGATTGAATATCTCATGAAAAATGAATAAAAATAATGAATATTGCGTTCTACTATAATAATTCCTCAGAAACCTAACCTTTAAGTTTATCAAATGGTAAAAATCCTATGATATACATGAACAAACGTATTGTAATCGTTTTATTTATCTATGTTTTCGTTTCACTTTCAAAGTTGAAGCATGGATTACTTTTCGATGAGCACATAACATACGAATGATCGACAACATGATTGTGTTCAGCTATTTTTCAATATTTAAATAAAAGAATATGAATTGTTAAGTTCATCGAAGCTTATATTCCAAATAAACTATATTCACCAATGTTGTATTCAACTAACGTTCTCATTTCGAAAAAGAATATTACCAGCTAGCAATGTGGGTTGAAGCTGTATAAGTCATGAATAATCATGATTTGTGTTTCATTCGTCTATGCCAGAAATTTCGCACAGAATCATCGGGTTCATGTAATTGATAACACATCTTGTAGTAAATGAATTACCATTCTCCAACGACTTTATTCATTTATTTACATTCATATCCAAATAAGTGCTACAAATCAATGAGTTGATCAATAATCACAAGATTAAAGAATTGTGCTTACGGGAAATTTGTGCACTTATTTCGTGGAATATGAAATCAAATATGTGACTTGTTCTTTTTCAGAAGCGATGGTATGTTAAATTAATAAATGTTTCCCAATCTGCATCACGCCAATGATTCTTTTCAGTGATACGGCATACATCGAAATAAAGGATTAAAATATATCCACATTTGGAAGTTGACGTAATGAATGATTGATTATAATTCTGCCAATGATGATACTCATCTACTCAACTTACTGTGCATCTATAGTTGTAAGTCATTGAATTATTTAATGATGACATGAAAATAAAATCATTCTTATTGCAGACACATCCTTCATCTATTTTACTTACATTGATCCGTAGTTTTCGACTTATGAAGGCGATCAACAGTCACACGAAAAATGAATCATCAGCATCCAATAGTGTTGTTCATTAATAGCGGTCGCTTGCCAACGATACGTTGCTTGCTGTTCAAGAATGAAGATCACATATCAAATGCATGGTCATTTCCCATGTGCTCTGAAGATTTGGTTCATCTATTTGACCGGCATAAAGCCAATGGCTCGAAAACATTCAACTTGTTGTGAGCCATCAATCAAGTGAATAATCATCATCGCCGTCAGGTTTTATTCACCTATTTTGTCTGCAATAGGGTGTATATTTCAATCAGATAGTTCATTGATATTCTCACATAGCATATGAATAATTCAAAAAATGCCAATGATCGTGTTCATCAATGTTAATTATTTCAAATCAAAATTACTGCACTGTTAAATGTAAAGAAGATAGCATATCAAATGGATCAATTGAATCAAGATTCTGTTCGCTTATTTTTCTTTGACTCCAGAACCGAGATATGAACGTTATCTGTTGATTGAAGACTGTATGAAAAATAAATAATCAGAACGGCATTTATGGCATCGAGCACAAATGTTCTATTGCAACATTGTGCCTACTGTCAATAAAATCGTTAGAATTGGAGTAACGATCTAAGATTGCATGACAGATGAATAGTTCTTAGGACGATGGAGTTCGTTTATTGCTTCTTTTTAATAGTGAAACTTCGAGGTTCCTCAGTAGATCATAGTCGACAAGCAAAGCGAATGAATAGAACGACCTTCACAGTCGGTTCAATTATTTTTCTCCTTGCGAGCGCAAGTTTTATTATGATTAACTATGGACAAATCATGGAATATATGACTGCTCATGGCAAAAGTTGTATTCATCTACTCTCTTGTATGGTGGGTAAACATTTTAAGACGCTTTGCTAATCAATGACCACTGGAGAAGTAAATAAACTTCATAGAGCTTTTTGCACGTGCCAGGTGCAGCGAATTCTTGATATTCTAAATGAAAATGTCAGACAGTCAAAAGAATCATACAGAACATAGGTGATGACTTAATACGAAGTCTATTAAGAGGAAAGTGATAAACTCGAAATAACTTGACTAATAAACAGTGTATAACTAAAATGAAGCCTGTGAGCATATCGTATCCATATATTATTAACACTCGATATTACCTCAGCAATGAAAATAGAACCTATCCATGGGAAAGTTGTTCTCATTTATAGAGAAATGCTTCATCTGATATTAAGTCCTGCGTACCGAGGAGAAGTAGAACGAAAGAATTCACTGTTCTTCTCAGTAAATTTCAATTCCAACAGGTGCCGCTTTCTTAGGGTAAAAAAGTAATATAATTGTTATCTACTTACGACCTCTAGATTTCTAATTGTGAAAGTAGAACTTGTTTGAGGGGTTTCTTCTTTGTTAATATTTTGTTGCTGATTTCTCGAATGGACTTAATAAACGTACAGTGGAAAACAACGTGGACATTACGCAAAAAAATGAAATTTAGTTTTTGGTAGCTTGAATAATGTACGGTATACTGAGGCACATGATCAATTGAATAAAGCGAAATATTTTGTTTCGGCTGTTTGAATTCGTAAAAAAAAGACTTAGTTGCATGAAAACAAAACCTCGTCTTTTTCACAGAAGATAGAAGGAGTTTATAAATAAGTCATTCAGATTGTGGAAGAGGAATTTGCGTTCTAGCAATTTATAAAAAATTTCTTCTAGGACCTTTTTTCATAAAAACAACTAGCATTATTTTCTCCTATGAGATGTTGCAGTAAGATGTCTTCATTAAAGGGAGCGTGCACATTTTAGCACAGTTCAGGTTTCGATGAAATTTTCATACAATGTTCTTTCACATTTGATGTGACTACTATATATGCACAAAGGTGCATAAATGCTTGTGGGCTGATATATACGTTTTCCAAAAAGCCTTAGTAGGTAAGGGGTTTCCTTTATCTTCTCTCTTCAAAAGCACTTTAAAAGAAAATAATAGTATACTCGGAATCTGTACGAGAAACTGCATCTCATGTGTTTTCCAGCTGTTTTTGAAGCAAACTATTTTGCACAAAAAGTCTAACTTTTGATGAAAATCCTCTTTTAGCTGTTTTCGCCCGCAATGGCATTCAACTAAGAATCTGCACTTGACCTTGAACTACAAGTCTGCAAAGACCATCAACTAGGTTGATGATGTTTGGTTGTGGTGATGACACGGCCATGAACAATGGTAAGGACTTAGATCTTTCTGGATTTCCTGACAACAATTGGAATGTGGAGATTCATGTGATATAATTGCGTTAGTAGGAAGCTAAAACGCTACACCCCTTCAGACTCACAATGTGATTTGTGAACAACCATTACTTGTTCGGTCGAGGTCGCACTTACTGATTGGTGTTTTTGAATATCTCTGGGCTTTCATTGTGCGCGAAACAGTTCAACAGAGCAGCGCAGAAGGTCAAAGTAGTTCTAAACTTCCAAAGAGAGTCCGATGATGTTACCTGACAGGAGCTGAAATCTTCAGTGCTTTAACAACGAGGTTTTACAACCGGATGTCAGTTCTTTCCTAGCTTGGTGATCTATGTCTTTGGAGTCTACTGTAATTTCTAAGGTGCGAACGATCTTAAAATTCGGTGCACGGTTGCGTGGGTACCACGGATATCAGATAGGTAGGTCGATTGTTAACTATAGTCTATTGAGTACTCATGACTCCTTTGATAGGTCGGAAGTTCTGCAAACAGCAAAGGCAACAAACACAACAATGTCTCCAATTCAAAATGCAACTTTTTCACGAGAGAGACCTGCTTCAATCGCTTTACATCAGTTATATGACATTTTTTACACTTGTGAAAAAGCTGTTCTTTGGGCTGTCATCAGAGTATGCTCAGTTTTGAACGTAGAGAGGTGCACTGAGAGCAAAGAGACAATCTCGATTTTGATTCGTTATGACTTTTTAAAGAAGAAGTCTCCGTTTGAAAATTCGTGAAAACAAGTATGCACAGAAAATACTTTATAAAATTGAATTGAAACAACATTCACAAACACCGAAAAAGAACAAGTAGAGATTTCAGTGAAGTTGGCAGTAAACAGTAGAAATGCTGTTTAATTGATTTAAATGAGGAGTTAGCTGAGTTTGTTGCTGAAAACAGTCTTACAATTAACTAAGTTCTTGGTCACTTGATCCACCAGCGCAACCATCAAACGAATAAAAAATCTGCTCATATTAGCAAAGTGCTTTACGAAACTGACGACATAAGTCCACCAAAAAATGAATTGACTTTAGAGGACACGTTACTGTTAAAATCTCATCTCGATCTAACGAGAAAATTTCTTAAGGTGCTAATCGCGGATTCAAAGGGCAGATATACAAATCGATAGAGCTCGATGAGCTGATCACGGTAATGATAAATGTTTTTCCCCACACTAACTTCTTACATAGTTTTAAAATCGAATTAACCCTATGGAATCAGATTTCAGCAAGCTTTTTCTTCACTATTGTAAAAGTAAAACATGCTGATGTCCAGGCCGACCAAGACGTTTGGAGGGGTCCTCTTTCATTTGGTCCGAACAACACCATGTTTTGCCCTTACAATAGTGGACAAAACTTTTCCTGGAATCTGATTGATTCAGACGATCTCCACTATTGTAAGAGCAAAACATGTTGTTGTTCGGACCAGATGAAAGAGAACCCTCCAAACCTCATGATCGACCTGGATACTACCATGTTTTACCCTTACAATAGTGAATAAAAAGCTTGCTGAAATCTGATTCCATAGGGTTAATTCGATCTTAAAACTATGTAAGAAGGTAGTATGGGGAAAACCATTTATCACCGTGATCAGATCATCGAGCTCTATCGATTGGTATATCTGTTCTTCGAATCCGCGATTAACACCTTAAGAGGTTCCCTCGTTAGTATATAATATTACTCTTAGTACCTGAAATAATTTAGGTCTCTTTCTGGATGCTATAAATTTTAGCATCATTAGAGATAGCATAGTGGCATCTACTAATTTAAAGTATTTCTGACTATCTTTATGGTAGTCGAACTCGTTTTATTTCGAACTTAATTTGATCAGTTATTTATAATTGTCAAAAAAGCGCATTTTTGTACACTGTATTGAATTCTAATAAATGTACAAAATATTCTAATCGTTTCGTAAGGTATACTCCTGATTTAAGAAAGAAAGACATATGTGGGTAACGAAAGGATTAAGAACAAAAACTCAAGCTATTACGTTCTTAACCAGTAGAGAAAAGTGGTTGCTTTCACAAAAAATATTGCAGAATGTCTATAACAAATTTTTCTGATAGTTTTGTAAACCTGAATCAGCAATGCGTAAGCATACTAAGAAAAATTATAAAAAAAAGAAGTCTTTAGAAAACATAAAAGTATGGAAAATGTAACGAAAAAAATATCGGATAAATTCTAGCGAAGGTAAAGAAGGTGACAGAAATGTGAGAAGTTGCACGAACCCTGAGTGCCGGGTGAATCTAAACTATGCACGATATTCAAATAATCATAGACACTTGTAGATTCAATGGTTTATAAGAAAGTTTAAAAATCAGACAGTTTTAGGATTTGAAAGAGTTCAAGAAATTCAACTCAACATAGGAATACATGTATTTCGAAGAATGCAAGATAGTCTGAAAATCTCAGGAATTTAAAGATTGCCAGCAATCTGATAAATCAAAAGGACCGTAGGAATCAAAGATATGCATTGAATACAAGTGAGTTTGATAATGCCTGTTAAAGGATGGAGTATGGGTGTTAATATGGGTTTGCGTTGATATGGGCGTGGGTGGGTATTGATGTGGGGTGGTGTGTCTTTGTGGGTGTGGATAAAAGTGTGGAGTGGTTTGGATGGGTGCGGTAGAAGAGAAGTCTAACACGCACCCCTCATTCACATCTACATCCAAAAAAATAGGCTTTTTCTTTCAAGAAAAATCGTTTCTCTATTACCTTACTAACGTTGATGGTCATATCTTTCACAGGTAATATGATGATATCTATTTGCAAAATCAATCTCATTTTAATCTTTCTTCTGGAACTAAGGATATCAAATTTCCATGGTACGAAACGTGTAAAGAGTGCAAACAACTAAAATCTTCTCCTGTAATATAAGCTCCTTTTTAGGAATCTCTCCAGTTAAATTTATAGTTTTTCCCAGCAAAGTTCAGTCAAAGTTTGTAGGATCAATTAGAAGCCTCGGTGGGGGCTTCTAATATGGGGAGGGGCTTATCGTCAATCGAATATTCTCGGGTGACAGAATTTCTCTTCTGTAAACTCACACATTACAGGTCACTTGCGAGCGGATAAACAAGAACTCATTTTGCGTATTTTCGTAATGGTGTTGAAACTTGTTTCTCTTTCTGATTGTCTTTAAGCAAGAATGTTCAACTTCTGATTTTGTTATTGTTCATACTGTCGATGTATAATATGTTTTCATCATTTTGGATGCACATAATCACTAGCATTAAATAAGCTTGAATTTTTTTCACACTTGAAGCGCAACTTAAAGATTATATCATTTTTTTGCTTTTGATATATAAAAGATGTTTGAGAGCTGATGTTTCACTCTTAAACCTTCAATATTTGGAATGTGGATATATTAATGCTTGTTATCAAGTTTCTTGGCTATAATGAATCTCCGAAGTCTGTAGTCTGATAGAGAAACAGTTTTACAAGAAAATTAATAAAAAACCTTTTCTTTGACATACGTTTAATAATATTTAGGAATGGACGAGTCATGGGTGCGAACACTTTATGAGCGTTTTTTTGAGTCTGACTCAAACCTACTTATAGCAAAATGATGAAGTGAAAAGTTTTTAACCCTTTGGCTACCGACTTAAGAGAAGGAAGAACCGATTGTGCAAAAATTTGTTCGCTTTTTATGGAACGATTCTAGAACGTGTCTTAATAAAATGGTGATTTGGAAAGTGCATGATGTTCAGTTTTTTTCCATGAAAATATATCGAAAGAATATTCATTATGAATGATTATCTTAGTTCACACGAAAATGAAGCTCCTGACGTTTATAAATGACGGCGGTGGTCAAAGGATTAAACAGCTGGAGTACTTCCCTTGTCAGTTGATGCAGTGAAAGGCGAAATAGTTCATAATCTGACTAACTGTATTCTTAGCACATCTGGTCCAAATCGTTCTTTGCTTACCTAAGATGTTATTGGACACTAGATAGATCTTTTCACTAAGATCAGTTGACCTAAATGGTCGCTGAAATCCGCCAGTAATCGATTGAACCTCACGAGCAACATTCATAAAGGTGTCTTCGATATGTGTATTGGGTTTTTCAATGTGGTCTAACAGACTTCCAGTAAAAATACCATTTCTACCATTTTGTGTTTCATCAAGTGCTGTTTTACCAGGTGCGCAAGAGAACGCTATTAAAGCATGTGATGGTGCGTGCATAGCTGATAAGCCCTGCATGTCTGGATTTCGATCTTTCACGGGTTTTCTGCAACAGTCAAATATTAATATCGTGATACAACAGCGTTTATCCTCTATTTTCTTCATTATGTATTGTACATTAATAGCACGATTCATAATATAGTCACGCTCACTACCACGAAAATCATAATCATAGTCCGAGGGTAATAAGTAATTTTCATTATCACTTTGTTTCCCATGTCCAGCAAAATAAACTAATGTTAAATCCCTAAGCTGGATTTCTGAGACGAATTCATCAATCATATCGTAGAATTGACCAAGATTGAGATCAGTGCCATGTAGTACGTCGAATCCAATACGTTCAAGCGCTACTTTTAAATCCTTAGCATCATTAACACAACATTGCAATGGGTTCCTATGATAATCATTGATACCAATAACTAACGCACGTTTGCGCTGGTAACTAACAGTCGTCGCCATTTAATCTACAATCTGTTCACAAGTATTATTAAATAAGCTTTTTATTAAGAGTAAGAATTTTTCAGAAGTAAAATTCTCTCTTCAACAGATTGGGATGTGTATAGTTCTCATACTATAGTGCTATTAAGTTGGATATTGATCATGATCAAAAAATTGAATGAAAGGTCTCCTCTGTAAAATCATAATTCTAATTTGAAACGTTCCTGAAAAAGGTAATACATGCTGGCTTAACGATCGTGTTTTGATTACTTAAACATAGTCTCACTTTTTAAAAAGGCTTACACAGGGTGTGGATGTGGGTGGGTGTTAAAGAAACACTAACATCCACACCCACAGCCACCCTCATATCCCACATGCACATGGACACCCATACCATAAATTTTGTTTTGCGCGTAAGTGTCGTGAGCGGATATGTCACGCGCAAAAATGTTGTGCGTGAAAATGTCGACGCGGAAATGTTGCGTGTGGATATGTTGGTGAGTACAATTTGACGCATTACTTTGTGCCTTGAAGTAATTGATCCTTAATGTTTCACATTGCTGCGAGTGTTTCTCTAACTCTTTTAAATTATTCAGTGAAGCAAAGCTCTTTGCGCTCATTATTACGGATTCAACTATGATGATCGGTATCTTTTTCTCTTTATTGCTGGACATTACTCTCTGATCGTCAAGCTCTGACCTTTATCTGTGCAGATCGTTTTGCGATCGAAAGCGCTTCGATTTTTACTCTTACCCACACAAAGTTTATCATTGTGTTCGTCTCTCGCTTTTGGAGGCTTCATTAAATTCGCAGTTACGTCACATCGATTTTGGTTTCTTGTCTCTTTAACAACTGAACTTGATGGACATAGTAGCAAAAAAGAGGGACAGACAAATTATGTTGAATATAAACAATACTATAAGATTGAGACGAACGAAAAGTTCAAACAAATATGAGGCAGGTAAAAAACACAAATATCGTTAATTTTTTATCGAAGCTGGCAGTTAACCGACGTTCGAACGATTTGCCGATTTTTTCCAACATTTTTCATAAATTTTGTAATTAAATTAATATAAGCTATCTTGAAGAGATCGATTGCTACTTAAAGAAAGTCGATTGTATTATGTCACAGTATATTTTTGCTAGAGGGTGTTATATTTCTTTCAGTTGTTGAAGGGGACCCCTTTTCCGACCCAAAATTTCCAGTTTTTTCGTTTTTCACTTTTTATGTTGGGTATATGGATTTAAATGCTCCCTATCTAACGAGCACATTTTAAGAAGGCAAAAATACCTTTTTGTATCTAAAAACCTAAAAAAAAACTCAGTTTGACGCTAAAAAGCCAAAAAGTGCAATTTTTTTCTGTTTTTTCAAAATCAAACTTTCAAAGAAAAAAAAATGAAGTTTTCTTCCTTTTCTCCCATGCGGTAAAATCGATCGGACTCAAAGTCTTTTAATAAATACTTTGAACAAATTGAGGTGTGTCTTTTTTTTCTTTCTTGATAATACGTTCTTATGAAATTTGGCAGCCTTTGGAAGATTAGCACCATTGAAAAAAAACACGTTTTTTGATAGTGCCTTCGATATTTTGTCTCTCCTGAGCTGTATGAACAATATCTTCGTGTGTGGGTGTGAAGTGCGGGTGTGAGTGTGTGGATGTGGGTGTCGGTGGGTGTCGGTGTGAGTGGGTATGAGGTTGTGGGTGGAGCGTAGATGTGAGAAAGGGAAATAGCGATACCCACTTCCGCATCCACTCACAACCACACTCTTTTAGTCGGATTGCTTCACCTGAGCACCCTTCAAGCTGAAGAATTGTGCTAATGTGCGAACTTGCCTCGCGGTATTTCTGTTGATTTCGCTGTAGTCGTAAGTAAACTGGTAAAAAGGCAAAATTTCGCTCACTGATTTCGAAGCACAATCACGTCACTCAGAGTTTCTCATAAATATTCGTGTGAAAAATTGTTTCACTAACAACTTGACATGCGGTCCTGTGGCACGAATTGACTGGTTTTTAATGCATCACATTACTTTGAGTTTTGAAGTTTGCCCTGGTAACTACTTGAAATAATTAAGTGAATTGACGCTGTCTATCCTCAGTTTTGCGCATCGCTTTCTGATTTTCATTTGTGTAGATTAGTTGTGCGACCGAAAACTCTTCTGCTATTACTCTTATTCACACTAAAATCTTACAATTCTTTTCATTTTCTTTTTCTACGTGCTCGTATTAAATTTGTATTTACAACATGCTTGCATTTTCGTTTCTCACCTCTTTGACAACTAAAATTAATGAAAAAAATGGAAGAAAAAAAATTAAATAGCTTGTTTGCCATGTCTTAGTGCTAATATATAAAACTCGCAATAGTTTCGTGTGATTTTCAAATTTTTCTAATCATCTACTCACCAGAGCCAAGTAATTGAAGCAAAAATATTGTGAATAAACTCAATAATATGTTTTTATTGTTGTTGCTTGGAATTTTCGTTGCATGCTACACGACTTATTTGCTTTTATTCAAATGACTCGTTTCTTACTATTGCGGTATGGCAACGCTTCTGTCCTTATCTTTGATTGCTTTGGACGCTTTTTTTTCGTCTTTTCTTTCAATTCTTATGAAATATGCACTTCATTGAGAGGAACTCTACGTAGCGACTGTAGAACATGCGCTGGAAGAGTAGAAAAAAATTATAAGAAAGAATAAACCAATGCACAGTTTTTCAATAAAATTCTATTGAGATGCAATCAAAAAATTCAGGGTGTGGGTGTAAGGTGTGGGTGCCAGGTGTGAGTAGATAGGGTGTGGGTGCCAGGTGTGAGTAGATAGGGTGTGGGTGCCAGGTGTGAGTAGATAGGGTGTGGGTGCCAGGTGTGAGTAGATAGGGTGTGGGTGTAAGGTGTGGGTGTAAGGTGTGGGTGTAAGGTGTGGG
>CAJNOL010004840.1:0-13632 GCA_905250125.1 Rotaria sordida
AACATGTGATTCTTTACAAACACCAATTGATACAACAATAACAATTAATGATAATGAAAATAATTTCACTCTGGTGAAAAAAAGAAAAAAGAAGATTAAAATAGATCTGACCAATTCTAAAACTCCAGGTTCTGATACATCATCACCATCGTCGACATCAACATCATCTTCTTCCAATTCATCATCTTCAATTAGTATCAACGAATCAACTTCTTCAACAAATACTGATAGTCTCGCTTCAGCTAAACAAACAACTAGAAAAACATCAACAACAACAAATCTCAAACAAGTTCATTCAAGTCAAAAATCTTCGGAACATGTTCAACAATTTCAACAAATACAATCAGGTAAAGCAACAACAAAATACACCACCCAAGTTCACGACCTTAATCTACAAATAAATGAAGTATCTGAACAAGCACGTAGATTCGCACAGACAAGGTATACCTTTCCTCCTTATATATTAAAATTTCAACAGGTGGTGAATGAGAAATTAATAATTAAAAATTTAATTGAACATTTTTCGTCCACTCACAATTTTGATCTACAATTTGCTGGTCATCGTATGAAGGATCATCGTGAATTATTATTATTTGTCCTGAATCGGGAAACATTCCTGATGCTTTATGAAAACAGGAACTGGCCAATTACAATCAACTCAATCGATTATCTTAAAATTAGTCCAAGTCATTTACCACCGCAATTTTCGATTATGTTAAGAAATGTTCCACTTGATATAGATATTAATGAGTTTGCATCATTAATGAAGATCGATTATCCCGATATTATGAATGTCCATCGAATATCAAATAAATTGAAACAACCAACATCATTTTTACGTTTGGATATTAAAAACATTGAGACAATAGATGAATTACTAAAAAAAAATTCATCATAGTTAAAAATGAACGTTTTCCAGTTAAAGAATATATTGCTCCAGCAAAAGTCTTGATATGCTCGAAATGCTTTCAAATAGGACATTTTCGTGGTACATGTAAAGGTATTCTTGAATATTGTAGGTTATGTGGTAATAGTGTTCCAGATCTCAAACTACATAAAGAATCATGTGATAATCAATTATGTTGCATTAGATGCAAAGGGCAACACGATGCTAATGGTATTAGATGTCCGGAAGTTAAAGCTTATCGTGCAGCATTAACAAAATCATTGTTAACCTCCACCACATCAAACACGAACAACAATTACAACAACCACCAAGTACACTCATCTAGTCATACAAATTTTCGTTATAATGATCAAGACTTCCCATTGCTGAACCACAATTATATGAACAGTCATTCGAAAAATAATGATCAAGTTGATTTCACCAAAAGAATTGATGAATTAGCTATACAATCGAACAAGATCAAGAAGAACTTAAATCGATTAATTGAATTAAACAACAATTTCGTTGTTCAACAAAAGAATATGCAACATCTAATTACTAATCACGATCGTATAATACAGATACAACAACTAGATTTAGGCTTTCAGAAAGATCTAGTAAATCATTTCATATTACCAGTATGGCAAGTACTTATCGAGTTTTTACCTCTATTAGTTCAACAACAGTTAATTAATGATACAACATCATCTTGTCAATCGCTAACAGCATTATGTACAAAACTTGGAAATGACCTCACATTATGGTCTCAGCGTTCAACAGAAAATGAAAATGCAAAAAATAAATTATCAATGGAACTTAATCTGAAGAACAACCAACAAGTTCACCAGAATTACCTATCATGTAGTAACGCCCCACCACCACCTACTAACTAAGAACTCAGGCATCAACAACAACCATTACGAAATATGAGTTATCCCCCCTGGCCCCCGAATTCACCCCAGACGTAGAGGTTTCAAGGAAAAAGAATTTCGATGTCGAATATGCACTTGCTATTGCATCTTCCTATTTATCTAAATTTGAATTTGAATTACTGCTACAAATTACTAATGAGTGGTTCTCACTTCCCACTCCGGTTTCTTGTTTCACCTATTGGAAAACCTTTGATCTTTCATGTAACTATTCTTATATACCACAACTAGGTATACTTCTGTTTAATGTACGAGGATTAGATGAAAGATGGGAGGAGGTGGTACTATTAATAGAGAAATACAAGATCGACATTTTGATATTAACAGAAATAGGAGCATGTGATATAAAATTCATGAAGAAAATCTTCACGAATCATAATATTTTTTCCCAGAAAGGTGAAAACGCATGGGGTGGTGTAATGATGTTATTTAGAAAGAATTTCCAAGTTAAAAGAATAGAATGTAAAACCCCTAATATTTGTATAATCGATGTCAAACTTGAACAAACTATTCGTATAATAGGTATTTATGCTCCAAAGAGTAAAACATGGAATTGGAATGATTTATCTGAACATATAAGTGACCAATGTTGTATCCTGGGAGACTTCAATATTGATCTTGAGGATAAAGCAGATGAGAAATTGACGAAGGATCTACTAGATTGGGCTGACACATGGTCCTTGATACCAGTTAGAACAAACACCCCCACCTCGATGCGTTCTGATCGAATTATTGATTACGCCTTTTCGCGTAATACACCCTTAACACTACAAGACTGTTGTGAAAACACTACTAGTGATCATAAACCAATTATTGGTTCACTCAGTTATGAAAGTAAAGAAAATATAAATGGTAGTAACACACATTGGAAAGTATTTAATAATTTTCTAGCTCTAACATGGGATTTTTGGGAAGAAGAAAGCAAGTTCTCCTCACAAGAAGAATACTATCGGAATTCATCACACTTCTTGATAGTCTGAAATCCCGGTGTACAACCTATTTCCCAATTAAAAAATACAGGGTAGCCATCCCCAGGGAATTGAGACAAAAATTATCTTATACCAGAGCCCTATCCTTCCGACATAAAAGAACTGGAGATGTAGAACTGCACAAAGAGATAAAAGAATTGAGAAAAAGCAACGGACTAGAATTAGACTCGTATAGATCTAGAAAAGCAGCAAAGGTTAAAAATGAAAGATCAATGTCTAATACATCAACAAATAGTTTCTGGTCGAAAATCAAGAAAAATTTTAGAAAGACTACATCACTTAATGCACTAATTGACCATAATAATACAATCGTTAAGAATACATGTGACATGTTAGAATTATCAGCCTCTCACTATGAAAAACTCTTTCTAGAAACACCTGTATATAGACCTCATCCTTATGTAGATAGTCTAGAAACAAGGTGGGATAATACAAACGACCCCATACTACCGGCTACGATGCTAGAACTGATGAAAATAATATTTAAAGTTAAGAAGAAACATTCCGTAGATGCTCATGGTATTTCATCGTACATGCTCCAGTATATTCCAATTAGATTTTTTGAACCCTTATTGAAAATCTTTAATGATTCGTTCAGAACCTATACAGGTCCCTCATACTGGAAACACGTGAAGATGAAACTTCTAGCAAAAAAAGATTCAATCTGCACAGTCAAAGACACTAGACCGATCTCCTTACTAGATATCTTCCGGAAAATTTTAGAAAGACTCTCTCTTAAACGTTTTCAAAAAGTATTGGAAGATAGAGGAGTCCTACACGACTCCCAATCAGGTTTCAGATCGAATTTTAGACTCCAAACGAGGGTTTTGAACTTAATAGATCAGATAGCTTCACTTATGAGCACAAGTGCTCCGGTAGCCACAGTTTTCATTGATTTTACCCAAGCTTTTGACCAACTGTGGTGGAACGGGTGCCTGGGGAAGTTATTGCGAATTGGCATTCCAAAAGCATTTGTCGAATGGATAGAGTGGTGGTTAAAGGGGAGAAAGGGGTTTATAGAAATGAACAACACTCGCTCTAGATACTTTAGAATAGAAAGAGGAGGGCCGCAAGGGTCGTGCATTACCCCAGCCATCTTCCTAGCATACCACTGTGATATGTGGAAGTTTTTGAACCAATCGCTTTCGAACTTCTTTGCTGATGATCTAGCATGTATGGTAGGAGGACGCATGGGTGTAAAATATACGTTACAATGTATTGACCTAGAAAGACGATTAAATAATATATTTGAAAATCTAGAATATTACGCCGTCCTCGCTTGCCAACTCATTAACTATGAAAAAAACTAAACTGATGTGGTCCGCTAGAGCGATAGGGAACCCCAGGTTTGACATCCACGTCAACGAACATAAAATTGAGTGGAGCAAAGAATTTCGATATCTAGATTATCATATCTCTAGTAAATTGGGGTGGGGAAAAATGATAAACATCTATAAAGCTAAAATCAAACAAAGAGTAGCCATTGCTAGTAAGTGTATGATCTACGGATCATCCTCGAAGGAATTAAGAACAATTATATTCATCGCTTACGTGCTCCCCCTTTTCGCATGGTTATTTAGTATATTCCCACTACTTACTGACTGTCAGCGAGATGATCTACCCCACTTTTTCCTTTAGCTGTATGAGAAAATGTCTGGGTGATTTAGCTTGGAACGATCTCATGTTTGCCTCTATGAGTGATGAGACATCACTGGAAGGCAGATGCAAGAGATATTGGAAAAGATATGTCTCACTTGTTTAACTCCACTGACGGCTTTCTTCTATCTGAACAACACGTTTGGAACACTTGGAGAAGGTTATGGCTACAGAAAGATATAAGAATAAAACAAATATATCGTTCAAAAAGAACAGTTCCATACACAACTACACTCGAAAAATGCTTAAGGTGGATGGAACGAACCGAAGATGATCACATCCCAATGATACCAAAAGAAGATCTCGACTTATTAGCGTGCCACCCTTCATCATTTCTTTAGCCGAAAAGCGTGATGGTTGCAGGGAATACCACGTATCATAAAGTTAAAGCGATCAACCCCCGCATCTTTTATCCAAGCATTCCCCGTTCCCACCTCCCAAGTGATCGTCGTAATGGTTGTTGTTGATGCCTCGTCGTTGGATCCATTTGTTGTTTCCTTTTCTTTTTGTACTTTTTGTACTCACTGTTGTGTGATTTCCTTCGTCATCTACTCTATCAACGTTTCGTGTTCCTAATATATCTCTGGTGGTAGCGATTTTTAATGGCTGTATGTCTTTTAGTTTGTATTCTGTATTCTGTATTCTGTACTCTCTGCGTCACGTTGTACTCTTGCCTAGTTTTATACCCTAAACCCCCTCCCATATTCTGTTTTTTTCTTTTTTTTTCTTCTCCATATTTCGTGATATTGGTTCGTGTTGTGTTACCATTGTGAGAGGTATTAACAGGCCGGGAGGCATTAAATTCACTAGCTCAAAAAAAAAATCGTATGTATAATGAGAAAAAAAAACACACAGACGATGTCCTTGGTTTTCTTCGTTCTTGTCAACAAGAGAAAAAAGCTTCGTTTTGAAAGAATCGAAATATACAACCTATGAGGAAAGATATCAATAAAATGAAATTTATGCCATGCTTCACATGAAACGTAAATGCAAATGGTAAAAAGTAATCACACCACAAATGACGTTGATGGGTTTTTTCCCTTTAATTTGTTTTTTGATAAGCATACCTTTGATTGGTGCTAGGCATAGGTTGTTATCGAGCATTGACGAAAAAATGAAATATTAACATTTCACGTCGTAGAAAAATCTAGAAAAAGAAACAACACGCATCGAATATATAAATACAAAAGGTAAATTCTGTTCATAGACATTATTCACTAATACATTGAAAATGAGTCAACAACGACGACAACGTATGACTGAAAACTATTTAGTCATATGGGTTGATGCGAATATCAATATGGAAAATGCAGATTGTCAACATACAGTGTCGCAATTACGAGGTATTGTTAATGAAGTTAAATTGTGCATTACAGCAGAAGAATGCATCACATTACTCAATGAAAACAAGGAGGAGACATCTTTCATTATCTCCTCTGGTAAACTTGGACAAGTTCTTGCACCATCTATTCATGGAATGCGAAGTCTTAATACTATATATATTTTTTGTCGCAACAAGGAATATCATAAAGAATGGGCTAAGCATTGGACAAAAATTAAAGGCGTCCACAAAACAATCAAATCCATATACAAAGCATTGCAAATAGCTGTCAAGCAATGCAATCAAAATAATACAGTGTTCAGTATAATTAGTGCTGGTGCAGATGGTTCTAGTCAAAATCTTAATCAGCTAGAACCATCATTCATGTATACCCAGATATTCAAGAAAATACTCCTTGATATGAAGCATGATCGACAAGCTATCAAAGATTTCGTCACCTTCTGCCAAGAACAATATCAAGGTAATACTAACGAACTCAAGTTAATTGATGAATTTCAACGTACTTACCATCCAACATTGGCATTATGGTGGTACACACGCCAATGTTTCACATTCAAAATGCTCAATCGAGCATTACGAATACTCGATAGTGACATTATCATCCGAATGGGATTTTTCCTGTGTGATATTCATCGACAAATTGAAAAATTACACAGCCAACAGGTCAGTCAATATCATGGGAAGTCGTTTCTAGTTTATAGGGGCCAAGGATTATCGACAACTGACTTCGAAAAACTTGCAAAAAACGAAGGCGGTCTCATATCATTTAATGATTTTTTATCCACCAGCACAGATCGTGATGTGCCCTTCGCTTTTGCTGAATGCACCTCAGGAACAACCGATATGGTCAGCATCCTTTTTCAAATGACAATAGATCCTACTGTCTCATCGACTCCGTTCGCCTCCATCCGGGAGGTGAGCTATTTCAAGGACGAAGAGGAAATTCTCTTCTCCATGCATACAGTTTTTCGAATTGGTGAAATTCGACAATTTGACAAGGAAAGTCCACTTTATCAAGTGGACCTCAAACTTACGTCGGATGATGACCAACAACTGCGTCAATTAACCGATCGTATACGAGAAGAATCTTCAGGTAGCACTGGATGGTATCGAATGGGTAAATTGCTGCTCAAAATTGGTCAGTTCAACAAGGCCGAAGAATTGTACATGGCACTACTAGAACAGGCTTCTAACGACAGTGATAGAGCATATATCTATCACCAGCTTGGATGGTTGAAAAACAACCAAGGACAATACAAAGCAGCAGCTTTATTTTACGAAAGATCCCTCGAAATCTATCGAAAAACTCTTCCAGAAGATCATCCTTCATTCGCTACTTCCTACAGCAACATCGGTCAAGTATATAACAACATGAGTGACTACTCGAAAGCACTTGAATTTTACGAAAAAGCACTTAAAATAAGAGAAAAAGCTCTGCCTT
Source organism: Rotaria sordida (assembly GCA_905250125.1). Classification (NCBI taxonomy): domain Eukaryota; kingdom Metazoa; phylum Rotifera; class Eurotatoria; order Philodinida; family Philodinidae; genus Rotaria; species Rotaria sordida. The sequence goes on from CAJNOL010004840.1 coordinate 7,244, forward strand.
CGAATCATCTCTCCTTGGCTACTTCCTACATTTGGATCGGTCAAGTGTATAACAACGTGGGTGACTACTCAAAAGCACTTGAATTTTACGAAAAAGCACATAAAATCTTCGAAAAAGCTCTGCTTCCAAATCATCCCTCATTGGCTACTTCCTACAATAACATCGGTCAAGTGTATGACAACATGGGCGACTACTCGAAAGCACTTGAATTTTACGAAAAATCACATCAAATCTTCGAAAATGCCCTGCCTCCGAATCATCCTGATTTGGCTACTTCCTACAACAACATCGGTAGAGTGTATAACAACATGGGTGACTACTCGAAAGCACTTGAATTTTACGAAAAAGCACACAAAATCCTCGAAAAAGCTCTGCCTCCGAATCATTCCGATTTGGCTACTACCTACAACAACATCGGTCAAGGGTATAACAACACGGGTGACTACTCGAAAGCACTTGAATTTTACGAAAAATCACATAAAATCTACAAAAAAGCTCTGTCTTCGAATCATCTCGAGTTGGCTATTTCCTACAACAATATCGGTCTCGTGTATAACAACATTGGTGACTACTCGAAAGCACTTGAATTTTACGAAAAATCACTTAAAATTAGAGAACAAGCTCTGCCTCTGAATCATCCTCATTTGGCTATTTCCTATAACAACATCGGTCAAGTGTATAACAACATTGGTGACTACTCGAAAGCACTTGAATTTTACGAAAAATCACATAAAATCTACGAAAAAGCTCTGCCTTCGAATCATCCGGATTTGGCTATATCCTACAACGGCATCGGTCAAGTGTATAACAACATAGGTGATTACTCGAAAGCACTTGAATTTTACGAAAAATCACTTAAAATAAGAAAAAAAGCTCTGCCTCCGAATCATCCCGATTTGGCTAGTTCCTACAACAACATCGGTCTAGTGTATAACAACATGGGTGACTACTCGAAAGCACTTGAATTCTACGAAAAATCGCATAAAATAAAAGAAAAAGCTCCGCCTCCGAATCATCCCTCATTGGCTATTTCCTACAACAACATCGGCTCGGTGTATCATGACCTAGGTAATTACGCAGCAGCTCTTAGGGCTCTTCAAAGTGCTTTTCAAATTCAACAACAAGCATTTCAAGTAGGTAATCCAGCTTTTGCTTTAACATATAGTTGGCTCGGAAGAGTTTATCGCAGTATGAAAGATTATTCAAAAGCACTTGATAATTTTGAGAAGTGTCTCGCAATAGTTCGAAAAACATTACCTGAAAGACATCCCAACCGAGCTATTACATATAGTAATATTGGTGATGTTCATCGATTAATAGGTAATTATGAAAAGGCACTTGCATTTCATCAAAAAGCATTAGATATTCAAGAAAATGTTCAATGTAATCCTCTGGAATGTGCAACGACATATATAAATTTAGGTGAAACTTATCGTGAAATGAAAGATTATTCAACTGCATTGACATATTTTCAAAAAGGATTAGAAATACGTCAAAAGAAATTACCAAAAAATCATCCTGATTTAGCTATAATTTTTCATAATATGGCAAAACTATATTTAGCTGCCCAACAATGTAGTATGGCAATGGAAAATGTCCAACAAGCGGTAGACATCGCTCAGAAGAAATTGCCTCCAAATCATCCTCATCTGTTGAACTATAGACAAACATTTAAAGAAGTGCAAAAGAAGATGTAAGTTTATTTTTTTTCTCTGGCTGACGACATGGTAAATTCCTATGTCTTGAAGTTTCGAGCTTCTGCACATCATTATCGAAAGAATGACACTAGATAAAAGAGTATAACTGTGACGGCCCAGATTCATGATCTCTTATGTGTGGATCGAAAGTCATATTTAAACAACCAAATAAAGCTACACAAATCACAGCCTACTGTTACGTTCATCGAAGAAATTCATTTCTACATGGTATTCTATATATAAATTATATCTATATCTTTTGGATCTGGGTTAGGTTGGGTCGGGAAATTCAGTTTCATACGATATTCTATATATCAATAACATCTGTATCATTTGTAGTTGGATGGAGCAGGTTGAGTAAGGGAATTCATTTTCATACGAAAACCTATATATAAATGTTATCTTTATCTTTTTGTTTGGGTTGAGTGGATTGGATCACATAAAACTCTAAATATAAATGATAGCTTTATCTTTTGCAGTTGGGTTGAGTTAGGAAATTCATTTTGATATGATATTCTATATATAAATGATATCTATATCTTTGGTAGTTGAGTTGGGTCAGAAAATTCATTCTCGTATGAAACTATGTCTAAATGATATGTTCATGTTTTGGAGTTGGATTGGGTCATGAGATCCGTTTTCGCATGAAAATCTATATCCTAATGGCGTCTTTATCTTTAGGGTTTGGTTTGGTTCGCTCATGAAATAAATTTTAATACAAGAGTACGATACCCAGGATTTCTACACTTTTGCGTAGCGCTTTTTCTGAAAGGTTCCATTAGACATACGAGGGAACGGTCAATAAATCAATGTATTCTATGTCAATCTTCGGATTGCATTAATGTGTGTGAAGCTGTTGGACTCAATTGGAATATATAGTTTTCATTGTTATGTCTTGAAAAAAATCTTAGTTCACTCTGTGATGAAACGGCATCTGCATCTGTTAAGTGAATGTAGTCGCTAATGCAATAGGAAGATAATTAATACCGAAAGTTTTGTGGAATTTACATATTTTCTGAAGAAAATAGTGAGTCTGAGTTTTACGTCGATGTCTTCCGGTTCCCACTTTCCAGTCTCCTCCCTTTCCACTTACGGACCACAGGAGTTCCCAAGGAAGAAAAAGCGATTCCTGGTTCCTGGCAGATCCTGTGGTTCCTGGTAAATCCTGGCAGCTCCTTATGGTTTTTCGTGGATCCTTATAAGTCTTATTAGATGTTTTCAAAAATATTCGCAAGACAGTATTATTGTCTAATTTATCTCGGTTGTTTGTTCAAGTGTTGTCTTGAGACTTATGCCATCAAAGAAGGGCGGCTGTAAGTGTGAGTGTGAAGTGTGGAGTGTAGGTGTGGGTGTGCATACAAAGCAAACACCCATATCCACATCCATACTCACACCCACACGCCATACCCACATCCACACCCTACATTCACACTCACACCCTACCCTCGTCAGTTTTGTCTTTTGTATAGTTTTCTTCTGCGTAATTAAGGAAAAGAATTGGACAAAATACTAGAAATGTGGCAGAAAGGTACGGTTCACAAGAGTACCATACCACCTCTGATCGAGAGAGATAACAAAGCACTGTGCAGATTTTTTATCAAAGTTATTATTTCACCCACTGATTATTTTTTAAATATTTTTCCAGTGGTGCACACACAAAAGATAATATTCCACACGATTTTTGGTTGCTTTCTGATAACTCAATTATCACTACTGAACAACAAACCAAGTCAGGTAAGTCGTCTTAGTAACCACTCCTTCTGACATTTTAATAAAACGTTCTGTGTAGAGCTTACGGAGTCGATACTACTATCCAACAACAGTGAAAATATAATTATCCATTGTCTCGATATTCCTCTCACTGATGAAAATCCATTTTCAATATATAAATGTGAAAGTTTCACAGATGAATTTGAATTCATTGCTCGTACATTATCTATCAAAGATAAAATATTATTTTTAATCATCTCAACAGCCGTAGTCAACTACGTAATTCCATTAATACACAAACATTTTTGTATCGAAAAAATTTTCGTGTTTGGTCGTTCAGATAGTGGATCTGCGGACAACTGGTCTTTAATATCTCCAAAAATTGGTAGACATTGGGAAAAACTTCAAGAGTTACAGCGTGACGTTGTTCAAGACATCGAGATGACACTACGAGAATCACATTTTTGGAATAGATCTACGGAACTGTTTACTGAATTGTATACTCAATTGTTGAAGATTGATCAAAATCCTACCATCGATATTTCAACTGATGAACCATTAAACGAATGTATTGTAATTTTGCATTGTAGTCGTCCAATCTTGTTTCATTTAAATGACAAGTTAAATTATTGGAAACAGTTTAATGATATTGAAAGTGGTATTCAATTTATCAAGCAACAAAGTGACAAACATATATTTTTAATTATATCAGGAGGTATAATTCCCACTGTCATAGGATCGATCCTTGATGGAACACAAATTTATGCCGTCTACTATTTTCGTACTACTGAAAATAAATATCCGATTGATACAAGAAAAGTGAGCGGTTTGTTTGACAACGCTGAAAACCTTTCTTATCAACTATATCGTGACATAAAGTTTTTTCGAGAACAAAACTTTCACACAGCTCTTATTGACATGTTCTTAGTGCTTGACGAAGAGCAAAAAATTATACCTCAGTTAAATGATAAACAAGTTGCATTTCTCTCATTCAATCTTTTCGCTGATATCCTACCATATGCACCATTATTAGACTTTAGAATGGTTGACATCACAAGCAGAAGTAAAATATTATTTTATAAATTTGCAAATAAAGAAAATATCGGATTATACCTTCAAAAATTATATAAGAAGAGGGATGAAGCCAATCAATTTGAGCGAAATTCAGATTTTCTGAAAATTGTCTCAAGAATTTATCGGTTGCATAAGCAAAATGATCTGTTTATATTACAAAAACAACTTGTTGACATTCAGAAACGCGTATTGGAATCATCTGCAATCGTTGAATCGATCACTGTATACTTATCTAAGATTATTACAAGCAATACACTGGAAATGATGCAATGCGGCTGTGGGCAATTCATTAGCATCAACTTTTTGATTCTTGCTACCAAGTCTTTTCTCACGGCACGCTCTATCGCTCGACAAGCTGCAAATAATCGTCTTATATCTGTCCTTTTCGAAATCCAAGTTGATCAAGGCACACATTTGCTAGATATTGACGCTGTTCGAGTTATATTTCGTCTTGGTGGCATATTTCGTCTGGAATCAATCAATCAAGCACCAGATGGTGTTTGGTATGTGAAAATAAGTAATGCTGATACTGACTTTCAACGTATAAAAGATCAACTTCAGTATGAAATTGACATGAAATTATCATGGCTAACTTATGGCAATTATTTGCACTTTATGAAGAAATACAAACAAGGCAAGACATACTTCGAGTATTTACTCAACAGACTTCCATCAAAAAGCATTTATTGCGCTTCTGTTTATAATAATATGGGATTAATGTATATTAAGAAGTATGAAGAGGCTGAGGAAGATTACGAATACAATGAAAAAGAAGATTATCAAAATGCAGCAATGGAGGCGATGGAAAAAGCCTTAGAAATTGTCAAATCAATCGACTCTAATTCAACCACAAACGAGAGTAAAGATCAACCATACACTCAACCCTCAACAATTAACATAATGCCATCAAATGCTACTGTCGATCGTTCCACAGCGCTAGGCAACGTTGCCGACGACTATTATGAGAAAAGCAACTATGAATTAGCCATGCAATATTACAAAAAAGCAGTAGAATCATCTAGTGATGAACGATATCATCATTACTATCAAAAGATGATTTTAACTATCAAAAAATGTTTAGAGAAAACTGTGATTGATGTCCCAAAAAACTAAGCTCCTTTTTTTATGAATTTTTTCAACCATTTTAGAATTTTTAAAACTTGTTTTAGATCATTTTTTAACATATTTATATCAATGGTTATACCAAGTTGTAAACAATCGTTTATCGGTATTTGGTTTCATGATAAAACTTTATCAGATGATCAACAAGACAAAATAAAACTTTATTTGAATCGCACGTTTTATTATTATCAGGTTTTCACAGACGAGATCAAGTTTGCTCAATATATTACTAAAAAAACACTTGTTGCCAAAGTATTCCTTATTATCTCGCATGTAAAATTACATAATTCAACAATGCAGCTGGTGGAAACACATAAAATATTCTTTCCAAAAATCTATGTTTTCTTGCCGGGTGAAATTCAAACTACGCTGTCTTCCGCAATCTCAGATGTAAACGAATTATTTGAAACTATGTCTAAAGATATACTTCAGTATGCCACTGAAAAAAACCCATCAAGTATCGTTACAAATCAGACTCATTCAGAATCTGATTCCACCAACACTTGTTACTTCAGTCGTGTCCTGCCATCGATAAGTGTGTTCAATCCAAGATACCAAAAAATCATCCCAATTCGTCATTTGCCTAAAGAATCGCTGAATTTTTTGCGCTTTCTAACAATGACAGATATTCTGTGTCGAATATCATCTTACAGCTCCGAAGATTTATCAGAAATGTGGACAACTTGTCGTAGTCTGTACAAAGAAAATCAAATTCAACTTGATTATATTGACAAATTAGACAAAGAAAGAACTTATAAAGCATGTGAAGCAATTAATTACTATACA
>CAJNOL010004841.1:0-13631 GCA_905250125.1 Rotaria sordida
AATTCCTAATAGTTACATATTAGCAACACTTCATTATTGAATGTATCAAGATATTTTATGTTAGTTTTACCAAGTATTTTTGGTTGAAATTGAAAATTGATAATATTATAAGACTTATAGGACGAATAATATGAAAGAGATCATCATGTTGTTTCAATAAAGAAGCGAAATATTGATTTAGTTCACAATTTACATCGATCTTGTCATCTAATTTAATAAATCGATATTCTTTAAGAGAACACTGTACTTTGAATGCACGAAGTGAGTGTAAAAATTTAGGATCTAGATTATTGAATCATAAATTGTCAGCTATAATTTCTCACAAATTTCTAGGTATGAGCTTGTTATGAATGGTGAAAGTAGATTCAAATAGAGTGATATCACGAATGATCATATAGGAGCATCGTTTTGATAACGAAGCCATTTAATGAAAATGATATGCAAGTGAATCCCCCCTCCTCGGAATAGGTCAATATTGGTACAGGAAAAAGTGAATGAGACAGATGAGTCACCCTAGAATGTGTGGACATCAAAATTGTCCTGGCAAACCCGTCCTGTAAACACTTAATTTCTATTGGCTATTGCTCAGCCGATACGATTTGGAGGCAAATACAGCTCAGATTTGAACTCTTCACCTTGATTTACCCTAAGAAACTCGTTTTTCCTATAACTTCATTTCTATTGGTCACTGCTCAACCAATGGGATTTCGAGGCGAATGGAACATAGATTCAATTTCTCCATTCTAGAAAACCTCGAACTATCATCGCTGTGATGGGAAGATAGAGCTCTAATTGTGGATCACATAGAGCGCGGACAAAAGTAGAACCGAATTCCGATTAATTATCTTTGCAATAGGCGAGTTAGCTTTCTTGTTTCTTTATGTTTTATATACCATTTTGTAGCTCGTGAAATTCTCTATCGAATGGCATATAATAGTTGGAGTTTTATATGACTATGATAGGAAAAGTTTTTTATGAAAGTAGAGAAGGGTCTATCTTCTCATAGGGAAAAATGACTATTTTTGCTATAACTCAGCAATGGTTCGGCCAATCATTCTCATCTTCGAACTCAACCGAGATATTTTTAAGACTAAACTGTGTAGAAAATTTCATCGCGATCGGACTCTCCTTTCGAAAGTTATCGTGCTAACGGCCGGCCGGCCGGACACACTGACCGATTCTAGAGTGTACTCACTTTTTGAGTACACAAAAAGCATGACTTCAGTACTTTCCAATACAGAAGTAGCACGAGTGCAATGCAAGTGAAGTGCAATACTTTACTCTTCTCAGGATATTGAATGTTCAAATAACGATTATATGCCACAGAGAAAGACTAAATAATCAAGTTCTTCTCATATTCAATATCTTATAAAGAAAAGATTTATTTTTGCCAAAACTTTCGAAATTCTAATGAACAAAAGTTTCAGAGTACAATTTCATGACTGACTTTCTCACTCCAGAATACTTTTCTAGAGATCGAAAACTCAACAAAATGGATATACTCTTGAAAAGATCGTATATAGAGAGGTTTTTCTTATAGATTCTTTTAGTCTAATGAAATTCTAGTCATAGACAAAATATAAACTGCATGAGCATCAAACAATTGAAATGAATTCTCACAAGATTGGATCTGATTGTATATGATTTTTTGCGCTTCTCATAATCATCGATTGCAGCAACTATATCCCGACGAAATATAATTCATCATGAAATGTTCTGGAAAGATTCGAAATCAATCTATGAATCGTAGTAATTCAATAACAACATGCTTAATTTATCCGATTTGTACAAAATAATATTTGGATCTATCGAAAATTCGTACCTTCCACTCTGCCTCTAGATCACCGTTCTACAAACGCCTTATACACGAATTATTAATTGCTTTTCAAGTGTTGCATGCTATGAGATTTTCCTTTTCTATTTAGTGTCACACTTTTGAGCGCTGCCTTTTTCAATTGGCACCAACTTACGTTGGTCCTTAGCAGCATACTAAATTGTTCATCAAAAGTTTTTCTGAACTGTACATTGGAAGATAACAATCGCGTATATCCGTACTCATTGATTCTCAAGGATGATTGGCTGTCCGAAGGTACCACGCGGAAAGATAATCCTCCAAGGCAACAACCTCAAATCGAATCGTCATTTGGTTTTTAAACTTCGACTTTAATTTTTCCATATATAAATCCGATATTGGTATTATTGAGATGAGACGATGTTCAAGATGTTGTGATCTTTTATTTTAGCTCGAAAAATTAATTTTCAGCAATCAATCTTTGTCCAAGTCAAACATAAACTAATATACTCTGTACAAAGAATGATTATAACGATGCAAACTTATTTCACCGACATGTTTCATATCTCTTAGAGAGATAGTTATGTTCAGGATTGTTTATATACGTATATCCACAGTAGAAAATACAGATGATTATTATCGTACATAGAACTGACAACAATCTTGTATAGAAAAACAAAGTCACAAATACAATTTAGTGAAAACAGAGAGATGATCACATATTCATCAAATATCTCTTTACAAGATGCAACGATTCCTTATGCTTGAAAGATGCACTGCTCAAAGTTTCTTACTTACCGCAAAAGCAACTCCATTATAGTTCATAAAAGACAACCAAATATTTGTTATTTCGTGTAATGCAAGTTATTTTCTTAATCATCTCTGAATTCAGTGTATCGAAAAAAAGATTCATTTATTCTAATAGTATTCAAAATTTAGTTAATCTAAACTAATAGAAATGATCATAAATTTGAACAATTGTCAATGAATTATTAGCTTCAAACTGAGGGTGTGGATGTGGGGTGGGGTGTGGGTGTGGGTGTGTATTGCTATCTTCCTCACACCCACACCTACACCTACACCCCACATCCACACCACACACCCACACCCCACCAATTACTTCATTTTAAATCAAAACTTATAAAAAATTATGTTGAAAATTGATTTGAACTAAAGACTCTTTATAGTAATGCCTTTTTATCCATATAATCAATAGCTACGGAAGAGTGTGTTAAAAAATAAAACTATAGTTTTAGGTTTCATTGTTCAAACTTCTGAAAAAAGATTTAAAATTTTTTCATAAAAAATAGCATAAGAAAGTGTGCAATGAACGTATTTATATTGAAGGATAAGACCAAGACTGATGATGTAATAAATTCTATTATTCAGCGATCCTATAAAGTATCTTGTTGTAACCATCTTTCAACAAAAAAAACCTTGGATTTTTTCATAAGAACAAAAGAAGAAAATTGTTCCATCCGATTCCATGCGGGGAGCCCTGTCTCACATACTATCAGCGTATTTTTCGAATGGTGTCAAATGTTGTTTGTAATTAATACGAAATGATTACAAAAAACCAATAATAAATAATAAAGAGTCTTCACGGAGATAATACAATTTTCACACGCATAAATTTTGCACGGGCCGATCGAAGTACAAGGATGTATATTGATATCCCTCTCCGTACTCTACAGAGCAGTTATATGAATCAGAGATCACGACTTCGTATGCCGATTTCTCACCCCATTCGTTTTTTGTTATCCATTTTTGCGTGGAGTCAATATTGGTTACCTAAATATTCGATTATGTTACAGTGCTATTGAGAAAGAGAATGAACATTCTTGCAACTACCTGCATTCGACCGCCAACAATATTAGGTGTGTCCTTCGCTTGGTCACCTGATGCTAGAAAAAAAGTTGTGATTTGAAAGCTCGACCCATATTGTACGCTCCAGCAGTATCCATCACAGACTCTACGTTCTTCACCATCTTGTTTTCCCCAACACCGTTTTATACTGAACGGAGCCTTTGAAGAATTGTTTGAGACCCTCATTTGTCCTCCTACAATTCTGCATGCGTCACGGGTCTGCACCCCAATATAGAAGACGGTTCCAAAATAGCTGCAACTGTACTGAGATGACCATGTCCGTCCATCGCAGATATAATACTCATCAGAAGTCTTGAGTCCCCATTCATACGCAATGACCCTGGGAGCCGTCGAATCCTTATTGGTCTTGAATGTTTTCACTCCAATGATAGTAGGTTGAGCGTCTAAGAAGACAGAGAAAGACGTAAATATAGACAACGAGATAGACAAAAGTATGTAAAGAAACTGTTGCAGCGAATGAAAGGTAAGGAATATAGGCGAAGTGCTTTGGCAACTTTTTAGTCTTGTGCTTGGTCGATTGCATGTGAGGTGCTTACAGATTTTGACACAATGAAGAATAAAACACAATACAACTGTGAAAGCTTACTTTCTTGACCGTACAATTTCTTCATCAGATCTAACAAAGAAATGCACGCATCTTTATGAACATATAAAACATGACAGTCCTGAAACCATATATACAAAAGAATTGAAAACGATAAAGAAAATAATACCGATCTCGTGGACATTAGCTGTTCTACTAGCAGAAAAATAGAGAAGATAGTTCGATATTCCAAGACCCTCAGTCATTCACTAGCTATAAACGACAGATTTGGTTAGAAAATTTTGACATATGACTGATACTATTACATATTTTGAAATATGAGAAGATTTTATTTTTTGTGCATGGTTTGGGAAGAGGAAAAATCTAGTCTCCTGCTATGTTCATCATTAGAAAGAGAGTGTATCAATGTATAGGTTCATCTAATATTCAACAATGTTGGCTGATGATTCCGATGGGCAAACGTCGATTTTCAAAGAGCAACAAAGCTCATATGAAAACCAGATCGAATGTTTATTTTGAGGAGTGTGTAAGATTCACCTGATCATGATCTAAAGCACTCAACAAATTCGTGATTTTTATCTTGTTTCATTCAACAGACATACACACAATGTTAAAAGTGACAAGAGCTCTGCACCAACTAAAGCTATCGACCGATTATAAGACTCCCATAATTAGATGATCCCTCTAATAGCTAATTGTTTTGGTTTTTTAGTAATGTATATACTTTTTTATCTATAGATATATTTGTAAGCTTTACTTCAGAAATATTTTTCTATTCGTTTTGATATTCAAAACACTCTGTATTTGAATCATATAAAATATAAATAATGGACGTATGTATACGACATGTAAAAATTGATGCCTGTTGTGAACATGTTTAATTATCTTTAGTTTGACTTCTTGTCTTGTTAAGAAAAGTTAACTTTATAATTATTTTTAGAACTACATAAACATAAGACATCTCTTACGGATAATTATCTAATCACAAACTCTATGAGAAATGTTATTACTATGAGGTGTCAATTAATCCTTTGTTTATGCGATTAAGTACATTACATAATAAAGACACTGGTGTTATAAAAAAAAACCATCAATTTTTTAGGAATACAATAGAAAACTTTCTTGTAACTTGTGAACGATAAGACAGAATAGAAAACTCTGGATCTTCTAATGCGTTACTCATTTTACTGAGAGTATTTTTTTGACATCTTCAAAACGTTTTAGCCATATATTGATCTAATTGAAGTGTTATAACAGATTGTAGCAAATGAAGTAATTTGAAGGCGCTATTTAACTTCGAGGATGCAAAAAAATGAGGAATTTTAAGCAATTGAAACAGTTAAAAACCTTAAAGAAACTGGAAGAAGCAAAGAAATTCAAGGATTTCAAACAATCTAAAAGATTTAAGAAATAGAAAGAATTCATGAAACTCTCGGAATTGACAGAAATCAAAAATTAGAAAATTACCTTAGAATCCAAAGAAGTGAAGAAGTTTAAAATAATAAAGAAGGTTGAAGTGGTTGAAAACTAAGAGAAATGCCAGTAGTGCAAGGTATTCAATCCGAGTAATTCAAGGAAGTAAAGGATCTATATCACAATAGGCAGTTTTCACATAGAAGACAAACATATAATTGTTCTGGTTGGTGACAATTTTTCTTTGCTCAAAATCGTTTATATATATCATGTTGGAAATCATATGTAGGAAAACAAACTGTTTTTTCTCGAGAAATTTCTTTTTATCAGAAAATATCATTTGCTTTGCATTATTTAACGCAACTTCAGATACCAATAGCGAATATCTCCAGCAAGCTTTTATTTTAAGGAGAAAAAAAAATGGATCTAAGGATAAAACATCACAGCTTTTCGCGAGTTACTCATTACGTTCACATAAGCTACAGGTATTCAATGGATATAATCAACGCTAGATCTTACATGAAGGAAAACTCACTGAAATCTTGAGAACAATTTAAATTAGCGAATTTTAACGTTGACAAAAACGAGAAAAGCAATTTCGAAAAGGTTTTCAGTGTAAATGGCATTAAACTTTCCAAAAAAAAACGAATGCTACACATGATTTCGATGCGTATTGACGAGCTGATTGCGAATATTACCTCGGCTTTACATTAAACTAGCGTCTTAGATCCAATAAAAGGAATTCAAGAGAGAAAAATTGCTTTCGAGAGATTTAGAGTGGTGATTAAGTTGAGTAGTGTAAAAAGCGTTATGATCAATGTTGAACAAGAGCAAAATTGTTTTGTCCATTTACAAAATATGAAAATAGAAGTTCTTAGAACGTTATCGCCTAACAAACACTTTCTAGTAATATGGCTTAATGAAGCTCGGTAATCTGATTCTGAACATCATTGTGGTTTGGTGCAAAATGTTTCTGTATTTGAGCAATTAATGAGTGCCTAGCAAAGGTATGGATACGAGTGTGAGTCTTCTCTTCCCCATACTAACATTTTCACACTCTGAGAATGCCTATGATTATGATTTATATCTAGTCATTATTTTGATTGATGTGTGGATTCTGGAAGCTACAAGATTTTAGAATTCACAGAATTCGAATATGCCTCATATAATAGATATAATCTTTCATATAATATAGCTAGATTGATAATGCAAATTTAATAATAGCATTTTCTCAAAAAGAGTCTTATAGAAAATAAATCCGATAAAAAAAAATACTACGAGAATAATGAGCTTTCTATTTGATAAAATATAATTGATTTAATAATCTATAAATATCGGTTTATAAAAGGCTAACAATTTTGTGCACTGGATTTTAGTAAGATCTTTCGCGAAAATGTCGTGCCATCCTATAAGTACACTTTTCCATCGATTCAGATACCATTGTTACACTTACCAGATGATACAAAAATTGAAATTTTGTTTATAAATGATGTAGAATCTTGTTCAATCTTAATATCTGGCGGTTGAACAAGTTCTTCTGCTAGTGTTGCTAATGTTGTTTTCATTTGTTCCAAATCAATTTCATTGAATTCATTTTCTTGACGAATTTCTTTTAACTGTTCAGTCAATTGAGATAATTTTTTTTCTATTTCAATAAAATGTTTATTTTTATGTTCAATTAATATTTGCCTACATTCTTCGGCTGTTTGTTTAATTTTTTGAATTGAGTCTTCTTCCCATTTATCAACTTGCTGTATTAATGAAAACTTTTTCAGATCTTGTTTTTGTTCAACAAGTGTTTGATGAAGCTCATTACGATCATTTTCAATTTCTTCAAATTGTTTACTCAGCTGTTGACGATGCTCTGTTAAATCTTTTAAACAAAATTTTTTTGAGCATCCTTCACATGAATATATGAGTTTTTCTTTATTACATGCAAAACATTTTCCTCGATCATTTGGTGTTATTGTTGCCATGGATTGAATATTTTGATTATAAGGATTGTATCTATATGTGAAAATGTGAGAGAAAAATGAAAAAAAAAACAAGATAGGTTTATTATGTAAATGCATGGACGTATATAATAAAAAGATGAGTCACTGTCAATAAGTATATCGACGTGAAGCTGCACAACACGACGAGAGAAAAAAGTTTATTCGTCGAATGAATGACCAATCAGAAAATCGAAAACATTAGATTGAAGGTTGATAATTTGGAAATGGCTACTAGTAGCAACCCAGAACTCTAAAAAATGCCATGCGTCTAACAAGATGTTTCATCCGTCTTAAGTCTAATTTAGACGCGTGAGCTGTCTCATTTTGGGTGTGGGTGGGTGTGGGTGTGAATGGAAGAACAAAGCAACACCCACACCCACACCCGACCGTTACAAGATTTGAATTGTTACCAAATGAAATCTGGATGAATTTTCATGTCGATACATGATTTCCTATTTCCACCTTTTTGATACAATTTGTGGGTGTGGATGTGGGTGTAGGTGTGGGGTGTGGATGTGGGTGTGGGTATACGGGTGTGAACATCAATTTTCTCTTCATGCATGTCCACACGTCTTTTAATTTGAAGAATACAAAATCTGTAGACATACAAAAAAAAATATTCTCACAGCATATTAATCAAACTAATTTGATCTTTCAAATTCTCAGAAGAATCTATTATTTCTGAGAGATTTTATTTAATATTTCTTTGATTTTTGAGATACACGAAAATATATAGAAAAAATTATTTAATCAGTTCTTGATTCCCATATTCCAACACGTGTTTGTTTGTTGAAATTTGCGTCTTGTTAATTATTGGATCGGTTCTTAATAAGTTTTCACTTTGCCATGTTTTAAAGTGATAACCTATTCTAACGACTTTTTACAGTTGTTTATTGGATATCAAAACACTTTCCTTGCCTGATTGTAAACAGTTCTATGGAGTTCATCTTGATAAATATGCTAAATGATATTTAATTGCCCTTACAATCCAAAGTAAGTGTATATACTTTTGACTTCAATTCTGGTGCTTGTGTTCTGAAATGATTTATCTTTATCAGTGAAAAAAAGTCTAAGGTGATGAGTTGATATTTTTCTAATGATAATAACAGTGAAATTGCTTTTATTTAAATGAATGAACTTTTATTCATATTTTTATTTAAATAAGAGATGATAATAATCAAAGTATTATAGCACAAGGAAAATAATCTTTTAAATGTTCAGGAAATTCTGATTTGTTAATAAAAAAGATGACTTTCAGTTTTGCACAATTGTTTCGTGTTTCATTTCTTGTAAAATTGTGTGTGACGTTCTTTAGTAATTGATAATCTGTCTGAAGAAAAATCCCATTTGGTAAAGACATTTTAGTATCGAATAAAAATTGTTCAAGATAATCTTCGTCAATTTTTATAAGATTAAGGTCCATAAGATGAGAATATTTAATCCCCATTGACAAACGTTGATTGTCATTTTTTTTTGATTGTTCATAAAATTTGTTAATTTGTGGTTTCATATTAATTAAAGTCAATTTCTTCATCAATGGAAATGATTCAGCAATACGAAGAAAAAATTCATGTTCAAAAGAACGTTCATCAAATAATGATACTTCACGAACACATTTAAATATTCCACCTGGAAAATTATTTGTTATATTATCATAATGTTTTAATTTATATGGATATGAATAAATATGACATTGACTAGAATTTCTCTTTGGAAAATAATCAACACAAGAAATAATTTGATTATCTTTATAATCATTGAATGTATGTTGAATATCTTCATTTGACGGTATATTAATTTGATTATAAAAATGACTGAATGAACGAATATTAAATGTAAATTTGTTCAAGAATGGCATATTATTAATAATATTTGTCTTCAAATCATTACCATCAACAAATGTTTTTTTGCCCGAAATTATAAGAGATAAATCAAGTTCTTCTAAATGAGACATTCGATGCAGAAGTGGTACAATTAATTCATCATAAACATTTGTGTCTTTATTACAGCACAATGAAAAGGATCTTAAATTAGGAAGTTTTTTCTAGAGAAAAAAAAAAGAGAAGAAATATTACTTCATGTAAATAAATTAAATATTAATCAAAATAATTTACTTGATTATCAATTGTTAAATTTGAAGAGGAAATGAAATTAATATTAACATGAAGTATACGAAGTTCATTGAAACATCCATCAAGTAAATAAAGACAATCGGTAAAATGATTGAGACAAACGTGTAATTCTAACAGAGTTGAAGAGGAAACATTTGGAGATGAAATACCAAATGATAATTCTTGATACCATGCTGAAGGTGGACAAAAATTTAAAAATTGTAGATATCTGAACGTAGTTATGATACGCATAAATATACGTGTATATACATTTTCTGTTGAATTTAGTGATCCATTTGCATTAATACTGATAACAAGTGATAAAACTTGATTTTTGAACATACAAGTGAACAAACTTTCATCTAAATAATGAGAAGTATATAATTCTTTTTTGGTTATTAACAAAAAAGCTTGTTCATGTAGCTTCTGTAGGGCTAGAATGTAGAACTCACATATCTTCTTCAACTTCGTTATACTAATACAAAATATATATACAGTGAAAATTTTTGCATTTCAAGAATAGTCAACTGTCAGAGAAACGATTTGTCTTACTTATTTCTATATCTTGAACAGAATTTTTTTCTTTTTTTTTTTACTGATGCTCTGCTTCTTATTTCTTCGATTACTAAGGGGAGATTCGTACTCAATGATCTTTGATCGCGATTACTATGGAGAAAGCAAAGTAGGGAGGTGAGCAGGAAAAGTTTGCCTTAAAATTTATACTCCCTATTTTCTTTCGTGAAATATGTGAGTTCCACAAAATGTTAACACCTGCTAACAATCACATTTCTAACAAACATTGAAATGAATATAGTACAGAATAGATTTTTATTCCTTTTTTATGAGTTATTTTTAGGAATCAAAGGTCAAACTTGATAATAAAACTTAGGATTAAAGCTCGAAGGTAAATGTTAGACTTTTGAAGTGACAGCCTAAAGGATCTACAGTCTATGGAAAAGAGAAAGATATTTTGTTTGAAAAAACTTAATATTCGCTTTTGAGTTTTAACTCTAAGTTTTATTATCAAGTTGATCTCTGATCTCTAAAAATGACCTATAAAAAAAGAAAATCGATGCCGCTGTCTACAAGTTAAATTATGAAAGAGAACACGCTTAAAAGATAATTTATAGATTATGTTCTATTTGAAACGATTTCTTTGATAGGAATTTTCTTCTTATTCATATGGACAAATAAATATGAAATTGATTTAAATAAATTCATCCGATATATAGCTTCAATATTTTTATCACTGAAGAATCGAAGTTAAATATCTTACTATTAAAAAGATATATAGCTTTTTCTTCTTGAATGTTATATAAACCAAGTCCATATAAATTAGGATAATTTGTAGCAAGAAGAATACGTTCCATTGAAAATGATTCAAGGTCAAGCCATTTGATTTTATCATGAATTTTAGGTAAGATTTGTAAACAAAATCGATCAAGTATTCGATCAGATAATGGTAAAACACAATAATTCAATGAAGATTTTAGCAAAGTCAAACGATTCGTAAAAAAAGAATCACATACTATTTTATTTAATCGTTTATTAACACCAATTAAAGAGTAAAGTACATCGATATTAGACAAGTTTTTCAAAATATAAATAAGAATTTTATCAGATAAATCATTTAACTGAACAGATGAATATTCCATGTTTATCTCTATCGAAATCTATTTTGCTTAGCTTTATATAAATGTATTTCTGTATTCTACTTGACTGACTTCGTCAATGAAGACAATAACGCATTGTTTCAGGATTCAAATTGACTGTGAATGAATGGATAACTAATAGAAATGATATTTTCTCTCTTTTTCTTGTGTAAAATATCGTTTGATTTGTGGACTAAAGATGTGCATAGCGCGCAGGCAGTCCGTGTTGTCGAATAAATTTGTAGAGTTCAATACTTGAACGTTAGTTCTGCGTCAGTTTCTTTTCCTGATATGTACGCTCAGTGGATTCAATCGTCTAAAAATTATCTGAAACCAAAATCGTTATCGTAGGTAACAAAAATTAGAAAAAAAAATATTTTCACTAAGAAATTATGACTGTTTATTTCTTCAAATCAACGACGTCCTACACGTTGTGGTCTAAGGGTGTGGGTGTGATTGAAAAGAAAAGGAACACCCACACCTACACCCACGTAATCGGGAGTAACTTGGATAAGTGGCATCATTAATGATTTTGATGGGAATAGACGACATTCTAGTTGAGGGGATCTGTCGTAGAAATTTTCATATCATGGAAAATAACATTATGCGTTTTCTTTTTCAAGAAACCGTCGATAATGATCGATCCTATCATTTTGATCTACTTTCTTTTCTGTTCAAATTCAAATGAACATGGAAGTTTACCTAATGGTTCAGCAGTTGTTTTACCGTATGGTTTTAATTCTATCTGTACAGTATATTGTAAATAATGATATAGAAAATAGAGTGTGTCCAGAAAATGAACATTTATTTTATGGTTTTAATACGTCTTTCATTTATACTTCTTTTTTCTTCGTTAATATGATATTCTTTAGAAAGCTTCGTATTTTGAACACAGTCACAAACTATAATGAAAAATGGCTTTTCCTTTTTGAAGTGGATTACAACGAATTCGTTTCTGCAGTTAAAAATGAAATATTTTTATGAGCTCATATTCATCGATTTTTCTCTAGAAAGAGGCTGTATGTTGTATTGTCAACTGATTTCTTTGGTGTTGATTTATATCATTGTATTACAATACCATATCTTTTTGTCATCGAAAATCGTATTTGTTTTTACGATAGTCTGATAGAAAAAAGCATAGTAAGAATTGCTTTTTATGAACAACATAAAAACAGAAATGTCAAGAGCTCAGTAATTAATATTAGAATACGATGATCAATAAAGATTATGACATTGTAAGAACAAGAGAACGCTTATGATATTCAAAATATAGGCAAACACTACAAGCGAATAAATCTTTTCTTCATGATAGGAACAAAGAACAATATATTATAGAGAGTAATAAACGGCAACTACAAGACACTGAAACCAACTATTTGTGAAGTAAGATTGTTCATTTTTTATCAATGAGAATACTTACAGTTTATTACTCAAACAGAATAATACGACAAGTTATTTTTCTATAATTTCGTTTTTCTAACTCTCATCTCTATTTTTATACACATATCACACATGGTGTTTTTTTTCGACTGCAAATATCCAATAGTATAGTATTTCTCTTGTGATAAACTTCGATATTAATTTTTTTTATATGCTATAAAGTTTGCGCACAACTTATGTCATTTAGCATACCTATTTCATTTAATCATTTTTTTTTAATTCTACTGTCGTAGAATTGAATGTCTATTAAAGATCACTGTATCACAGGGTGATTACTTTCACTAAAACTTTTATTTTATCTCTTCCATATCTGTTGCAGTCCACATATACTTTTATAATATACTTTCTCTCAATATTCATCGATAATTGTGTTTCACAAAAGTGCTTAATGAGCACTTTAATTCCTTTAAAACTAGATTGAAGTAAAAAAAAGTGAAAAAGTGTTTTTCAAATTTCAGTTGATCTATAGTTTCAACCGTTTTGTTTTCATGATAATCAAATCTTCCCGACATTTCTTAATAGTTAAGTGTAAAATATCGCACTGTCAAAAGTCATATGCATTATTTTATGGATGATTCGTGAAAACATTTGCTGTGATGATGTTTATCTATCATCGTATTCTAAAACATTGATAAAAACTTGTATAACATTCTATATTTGATTGTTATATGTGTGTAATAACAGCACCAAGATATACTAATATTTTTCGCTTGAATACAATTTTTTTTGATTCATTGTTCAGTATGGCTACTCAATATGAACAAGCAGCCGTCTGATAAGTCCCTTAAGCAAGGACGA
>CAJNOL010004842.1:0-13626 GCA_905250125.1 Rotaria sordida
TAACCGGTTAATTCTTTTAAGAGTACTCACTTTCAGTCGGTGGAGATGCTTTAGATGCAGAAAAACTACGAAACCACCGTTTTGTTGTTGCTTTGCTTCGTATCATCGTTCGCTTACTATCAGTTGTTGAGAATGAGTGCAGAAAACAGTTTATGATTACTACTTTTATTATACCGATATTTTATTACAGGCAATTGTTATTCTCATTGTCGTTCTTTATCTTATTACTGCAGCACCCTGAAGAATCAAGTGACTCTACTTATTTTGATAAATAAAGCAATGTTTTTAATGACAATTTCGAGTAGAGTGGGTGTGGGTGTAGATGTATGTATGCGCGTGGTTGAACTGAAGACTCACACACACCTTACCTATATAAAAATAACAATATACTGCATTACATAGAACCAAAACGTCATGCCCGCCGAATAACGACATGATCGATATTCCAATACAATTCAATCTTCATCAATGAACATTCAACTATCCCATTGACTATATGTGCAACTTTTTTTTTTCTTTATTCAACTAAAACCTTATATACCACTGATATATGATCAATCCGAGAGGTATGCATGAAACTCGTTGTTCTACGCTCTGCTCCATTGCAAACTTTCTAGAGGTTAGTAGCAGCAGTCTGACGGCTGAGAATGCTCCGAAATCTAAAGATTACAATTCAGTAACCATATCACTAGTTGAGGGTGCAGTGAAGTTCTTCACCTATATAATAAGAGACACTGAAACTACTGTCAAACAATTATTTACATATCTTGCCTGTTGTATTATACTTGAGCAAGGACGAAATCGATCGTGGTACGCTCAGTTCTGCATTGATTGAAATAGTTTAAATTATCTTGATAGCTATGTTCTAGTATTTGAAGTAGAAAATTTTGCATATTTTTAAAAACATGTGTTTTTTTCTCGAAAAACGACTCCATTCGAGTATTTCGTATTTTTCAACTGGAAGAAAGCATTTGCTAAGGTTAAAAAGTATATTTTCGTGATCAGTAGCTCTCTCCCTATCAGATGACGTAAAAAAACGGCCAAAAAATATTTTACTCGAAATTCGCCTTGCGTGCATCTTACAAAGTATCTCGCTTTTATGCATCATTTGTAAAAAAAAACGCACAAGGATAGTTTTATATGTCAACAATATATATATATATGGGTGAATCGTATTTCATTTGCACAATTGCATCGTGGGTACTAAATCATGAATATTTCTTGTTCAGAAGCTTCGAATAACTTGAAAATTTTACACAATACTGCTCTCGGTGTCTTCCTACACTTGTGAAATTTTGTGCAATCTACGTCACTCCAATCTCGAGTCAGCCTGTTGGAAGCGAAAAAAAAGTAAAAATTGAAGCCATCTCTCGATGAAGACAAAAAACTTTTTCAATTACGAAATGTTTAAGCTCGCATTTTCCTCAATGCAGTTCGGTAGAAAAAAGTGCAGAGAATCAGAATCTGACTTTAGCTTTCTTTAAAAAAAAGATGGAGTATGGGTGTGGGTGTTAATACTTTACCGACACCGACACTTGCACTCACATCCACACTCACTCTGAACTATATCGTAATATTCTTAAATTTTTGATCTTTATGAAAGCGTACTTTTAGCATCTTCAACAGAACTTGATTTATTGAGATTACACAGGCCGATGTTAGTAGATAGAATGCTTACGAAATTCAGATTAGAACGAACAACAATGCAGATCTGCAGCATCGGATAATATTTCAAGAATACCATGATTCATCTATATTTTTAGAATTTCATAATTGTCTGAATTTACGTATTGCAGAATATAATCCGAATATATGGACTTTCATTGGATGTGTGCAAAGAGAAAATGATATATGATCTTGAAGCTAGATCAAAAACGACTACAAAAAAGAACGCAATATAACAACGTATAAATACGTCATGTGACCTTTTTCAAAATAACAATATTACTGTTGTCGGCTTCTTAAAGAAATTGTCCTATATAGTCGTGAAAATATTCCATGGAAAAGAAAAACATGACATCACGTTCATTAATAGCTCGAGTATTTCGTTAATTTATTTATCATTTCTTCTTTTTTCTCTTTTCTACCTCGTTTGCTTCGTCATTTTTTCTTTCTGCCTTTTTCCACCATATCATAATGTCTTTATCATCATCAAAAACACCTTGCACTTCAAATGATTGTAAGAATGTAGGGATTTTAAAATGTGAAGGTTGTTCACAAACATTCTGTCGAACACATGTTATTGAACATCGAGATTTTCTTAGTCACCAATTAGATGGTGTTGTTCTTGAACATGATACTTTCCAACAAATAGTTATGGAGCAGGAAAACAAAGAAAATAATTATCATTCTCTTCTCAAACAAATTGACAAATGGGAACAAGATTCTATAATAAAAATTCAACAAACGGCAAATGAAGTACGACAAGAAATAGAAACATTAATTGGTTCACAAAAAGGTAAGTATAGTCGATTTAAAGAGATTTTTTTTCTCTTAGATATTAATTTTATTTTTAGAAAACATATCAAAAGAATTACATGATCTAGCTAAACAATTACGAAAAGCTCGAGAAGATGATGATTTTATTGAAACTGATCTTCGTATATGGACGGACATATTAGAAAAACTTAAACATGATGTTCATAAAGTTTCATCTTCGATGACTGTTAATGAAGATCCTACAAAACTACTGGTAGCTAAAATATTTATTTCTTCAAACGTATCACAATATTTAGAAATACATGAACGACTTGAAAAACCTATTGGTAATGTTTGCATTACAGAGAATGGTCATCTAGCTCATCACCTTGGTCTAGAAAGAGAACGTACATTTGTCATCGGAAAGCACGAATATTCATCAGGCAAATATAAAATTCGATTTGTTATGAATAAGAAAAATTCAAAATTGGTTATGTCGTTTAACATTATTTCAAAATATACTTTCATGCAACAACATGAATTTGAATTATCAAAATCAAGTTACGGTTGGTATAGCGATGATGATACTTGTGGCAGTGTTGAATTGCCATTGAATAAAAATAAATATGATATGGAAAGTGAAATGACATCTGAAATCGAATTTTCACTCGATTGTGATAATCAAAAAATAGGATATTTTAATGAACGAACAAAAAATCGACGAGAAATGAAAATTAATCTTACAAAGTGTCCACTTCCTTGGAAATTACTTTTTTATTTATACGATGTTGAAGATTCTGTTCAACTTTTATCTTCAAAACAATTACTTTGAATATCAATTCTGATATTATTATTCATTTTTATAGAAATCTTGTTGTTTTAAAATAAGAACAATAATTGTTCATGAATATGTTTTCATCTTATTTGATCAAAAATAAACATAATTATGTATAACTTTGAAACTTTAGTTTGTGAAAATAACTGATGTGAAGATTATCAGTCTTTAGAGTCGAGCTTTGATCATTTTGCTGAATCTTCGATGAAGCTTGACATACTTCTCGAAAAACTAAATCATGAATTTTGAATTTGAAGTTTTGTCCATAGATAGATCTAGTAATGCCTACAAAATTTCATGTTGAAATTCGGTTATTTGACGTTTTGGTAGATATCCCTAGCTGAATCGAAAATTGAGTAGAATGATTATAATTCATTTTCAAAGGCTCACAGTTATGAATCTTTTTAGAGTTTTTGTATTCGTATCGCTAGCTGAATATAAGGTCAAATGGCAGGCATCAGTTCGATTTATTCTTTCTAAGATTAAAATCTTCATACTGTGAAATAAGTAAAGCTTGAAAAATGAAGAGTAGTAAAATATATGGACTAATTTTTCGAAAACATCAGGTAATAGAGATGAGACATATGAGGGAATAATATCCAGCATATTTTGAAATTATTGATTTTGGATGTCTAACAAAATAAGGATGCTTCTGATCCTTTCAAAGACTCTTTTAGTACTATCGTTTTGAAATTCTAAAACAGTAGTAGAAAATGACAAACATATATATCGAAAAAATACACATATGTTTATTATCAACCAGATAGAAAATATCTATTGTTAATAATAGTATGTTTGATGTAATAGTCTAATATAAAAACTAAAGCGATTCGACAGAGTTTTTAATCTTATAATAAGCAACGGTACATGTGAAACTTCTTTTGAACTGATATCTCTTTCGCTATATGCGACATTTAGAACATTATTTCTATTTGATAGCTGCATCATTTATGCAAAACTTGATTTATTTATTTTATTTGAAATAAAAATCTTTGTATATTAAACAATATTTGAATATACTGATTAATGTATATTTTCTTTTCGAAAAAAACAATGAACCTATAAATTGTTTATGATTATCTAGTTTGTCATTCAATCCAATCAAAAGTCTCGAATATTCAATTTAGTTTTTATCATAAACAGCTTTTTCAATGTTTAAAGTAGATTGTTAAATTAATAGTATTTTGTCTGTAAAATTATTCCAAATTATTAAATACAGATAGCAATATATTACTCAATATTGTTGCTCATTCATATTGAAAAAATACACGTAATGTAAAATTTATTAATACTCAGTATTGGTACGAATTTCAAAATGAATGACCCGTGACTAATTCGTCTTATTAGTTTTCTTTCTCTATCATCTTATGAAGGATGTGTAATGAAACTTTGCTGAAAATTGACGTTGTTAAAGGTCATTATCTACAGACGAAATAATGCAACACAGTATTATTATAAGTTTAAGATTGACTAGGCCTACTCGGATGAGTATTAAAAAGTCCTGACAGGTTCTATAACTGACCTTTACTCATTGTTTTATATTCCAATAGAATGGAACATTTAAAGATTATATTTCTTCTACACCAAACTTTCATTTAGAAAATATTATACTTTTTCCATAAAAGTTGAATCATTCTTTTCTGTCCAGCATTGATCATAAGAAGTTTTCATTTGATGAGTTTATCTTAAAAGTTTTATAGAAAAGGATCAACCTTTCAGATGAGAAATTCACATATCAGATTTCGAAGAAATACAGACTCTACCAACCACACCAACACTAATACCTGCATCTTTCAAGATCCCATTATGGTTATATAACTTTTACGTTATTGAGTATTTTCGGAAAGGGAAGTGACCAAAAAAGCTGAATGTCCTTACATGGACTTCTTTCAAGGAGAGTCTTATTCATCAAATACTAATATTGACTCACTGGTAACCAAATGATAAGAGAATATTGTATTCGAACATAAACAACGAAAAGGCAAGAAGAAAAACAACAGAAACATTTTTTTCTCTATTGATATGAAAAGATAACTTCTTTCAACCTTTAAATTTGTTTATTTTTAGACAAAGTTCTTCGACATATATATATACATATATATATTGACATTACATTTTTGTTGTATAACAACACTATTTGCTTCACTATAATATAACTACATTTCACATTCGATGGGCAATGAATCATCAGTTCAAAGCATTGAAGACAAACAATCTGTAAAAACAAATGATGATGAAAATAAAGAAAGTATAACAATTATTTGGTTTGATCCAAATATTGGATCAAATGAAGATCCTAAAAAACTAAAACAAACATTGGGTCATATAAATGATTATGTTATTTTTGCTAGTGATCATGAACAATGTATTACATTTATTGAATCAATTCATCAAGAAAAAATTTTTTTAATTACTTCAAGATTAAAAGCATTACAAATTTTACCTCGAGTTTCTTCTCTCCGTCAAATTGATTCAATTTTTATATTTTCTATGGAAAAAAATCAAGATGATTATTTATTAAATAATTATTCAAAAATTATTGGAATTTATATTAATCTTGATGATTTATATAAAGTAATAAAAGAACAAATTAATCTTGTTGATAGACAAATACAAACTTTCTCATTTTTTGATCAATATCAAAAATTAACTGAAGATTTATCCAAAGATTCAACGGAATTTGTTTGGTTTCAATTATTTAATTATATACTTTCTACTCTGCCACGAGATCAACAAGCTAAACAACAAATGATTCAAATATGTAAAGATTATTATCATGGAAATAGAAAAGAAATAGAATTAATTCATCAATTTGAGCAAAACTATCGATCTAAAGATGCACTTCTTTGGTATTCAAAACGATCATTTATTTATAAATTAATTAATAAAGCTTTACGAATCAAAGATATTGATTTATTATATAAACTTCGATTTTTTATTGGAGATCTTTCTGAAAATCTTCAACGTGAACATGAAAAAATTTTATTTTCAAACGAAACAACTTTAAATGTTTATCGAGGAATTAAACTTAGTAAAGAAGAATTTGATAAAATAAAACAAAATCAAAGAAAACTTATTTCAACAAATGGATATTTCTTAACTAGTCGACTAAAATCATTTGCATCAAATTTTGCACAAAAATCAACAAAAAGAACAACTGATCTTGTTTCTATTCTTTTTCATATTCAATGTGATATTAAACATATTGATAAAAATATAACTTTTGCTGATATTGATCAATATAGTGATTATCCATATGAACAAGAAGTTTTATTTGATTTAAATACTTGTTTTCAAATTGAATCTATACAAGAAAATAAATCAATACAAATAATTAAAATGAATCTTTCAAATGAAGGACAAAAAATTACTAAAGATTATATTGAATTAATACAAAAAGAAACAGAAGGAATGAATATTTCAATTATTTTTGGAAGATTATTATATGATTTAGGTGAATATGATAAATCACAAAAATATTTTCAACAATTATTATGCAATAATATTCAAAATGAGGATCGTACTTGGATTGAATTTAATATTGGTGAAGCTCTTTATTGTAAAGGTGAATGGAATCTAGCTCGAGAATATTACGATTGTGCATATGATCGAATGATGAAGAGTAAACCAGCACGAATAAAAGATTCTGCTCGTGTTCTCAATAATATTGGTACTATTCTTGATAATGAAGGAAAATATGATGAAGCTCTCGATTATTATCAACGATCATTAAAAATTATCGAGGAATTTTATCCATTTGGTCATGCCGATATTGTTACAAGTCTCGAAAATATTGGTATGATTTTCTGTAAACAAGAAAAATATGATCAAGCTCTTGATTATCATAAACAAGCATTAGAAATTCAACAGAAAATTTATTCAATTATTCATATCAACGTTGCTACAAGCCTCAATTACATTGGTATCATTCTTCGTAATCAACGAAAATATGATGAAGCTCTGGATTATAATCAACAAGCATTAAAAATTCAACAGATACTTTATTCATTTGGTCATGTGAAAATGGCTTATAGCTTCAATAACATTGGTACTATTCTTTATGATCAAGAAAAGTATAATGAAGCATTCGATTATTTTCAGCAAGCATTGAAAATTCTGGAGAAATTTTATCCATCTAGTCATAAGACCATTGCTACAAATCTCAATAACATTGGTATGGTTCTTCGTAATCAAAGAAAATACAATGAAGCTCTAAACTATCATCAAAAAGTATTGGCAATTCTACAGAAATTGTATCCAATTGGTCATGAGGATATTGTTCATACCTTTAACAATATTGGTGAAATTCAGTATTGTAAAGAAAAGTATGATGTAGCTCTCTATTATTATCAACAAGCATTGAAAATTCAAGAGAATCTTTATCCAATTGGTCATATTGACCTTGTTGGAAATTTTAGCAAAATTGGTATTATTCTCAATATTCAAGGAAAATACGCTGAAGCTCTCGATTATTATCGACGCGCATTCAAACTTCAACAAGAATTTTATCCATTGGGTCATGTTAACATGGCTTATAGCTTCAAACACATAGGTGATATTCATTTTGATCAAGAAAAGTACGATATAGCTCTGTACTATTATCAACAAGCATTGAAAATTCGTGAAAAATTCTATCCATCAGGTCATGTAGATATCACCTCCAGTTTGAATAATATTGGCCTTTGTTATGAAAATCAAAACAAGCTAAATCTAGCACTTGAATACTATCAACGTGCATTAACTATTTATGAAAAATTTCTTCCTGTTCACGATTCAAATCGTCAAAGAACTGAGCATAGAATCCTTGAACTAACTGGAAAAGCTTGAAACTTACTTGATGGGCATAGTTAGAAATCAAATTTTGATAACTGTGTAAAAGATTTTGTTTTTGTTTTTGGTAATTGTGCATATTCGATGTTTCTCATATCATAGATTTTAATAAGCGGTGAGTGTTAGATTGAATTTTGTTTTGCAAATAATAATCAAGATCCATAGAAAAACTTTATGAACGAATCACTGTCACTTATCAATCAATATGAATTTATTTTGATTTGTCTAAAAGAATTCATATTATCGAAAGTCAAACTTTCTTTTATTCGAATTGAGAAAGACTTTTCGACAAATTTCATTTGAATAATATGTATTTTGAATCTTATTAAACTTTTTAAGTTAAATTCGCTATGAATTTGAAGAAATCTTAGAATAAATTCCAAGAAGTTTTTCTATATAAAATTTATTGTTGACTGTGTATAAAACGATAAAAGAAATAAGAAGAAGCTTATGTATTAACGCGATGAGTATTTTGTGATATTGTGAATATATGAAAAATCATCAATAATCTACCCGAAATTTATATCTGTATCGTGTTCAATTGTCAACCAACATAGTTTATTCAAATAAATCAACTGATGAATAGCTAATGCCAATCGGTAATGATAACGATGATGTGAAACATTTTGAAAGCTTTAGTGATAGTGAAAAAGATTGTGGTGATTGATAATTTAATGGAAGATTAGTATGGGTGTGGGGTGGGGTGTGGGTGTGGGTGTGGGTGTGGATGGGGTGTGAGTGTTAATCTGGAATTTATTCAAACCTAGGGTGTGGGTGTGACTCTTCTGCCCACCCAAATCCACACCCACACCCTAGGTATCAGTTTTTTATTTTTGTTTTTCTTTTAGATAATATGGAGAGTGGTAAGTCCTTCTCTGATCTTTTTTATGTATTGTTTTTTTTTCATTTTAGGTATTGGACAGTGAAGAACAAGATAACAGGTGGAGTAAGTCATCTCGTTCTTTTTCATTACATAGCATTAATTAAATTTTTTTTCTTTTTTTGTGATGAGAATAAGGAAGAGGCAGATTGAGGAGAGTGAGTTCTGTCCGTTGAATGTTAGGGTTTCGTCTTCTATGAAGGACTTCCGGGTAGTCCCTAAAAGCCCGGCCAAAAACCGTCTTGGTGTCCGTGGCACACGACCGGGCTTATCCAGAATTATTGACATATCCCTCGAGTGGGGGAGATGTGAATGATTTGAGTCTGCCCCGTGCGTGCATGAGCGTTACACCCCCCACGGCTCCACCAGGGTGGTTCCTGGTCGCGCGCGCGCGAATAGAATAGACATCGTTTTCATCAATTCAACGTGATTTATTCGAGAGAAAAAAAAGAAAAAGATCCGTCGTAATGAGTCTGCTCGATAGAAAAACGCTGCACACGATTATTTTTCGTATCGGCGACATAGAGATTGCCATGATGATCGAAAGACAAATCAATGGGATGGTAGAACTGATTTGCTCCGTTTCCTTTACCATTTCCACCTACAATAACAGTGCCCTGTTTCGCTCCTTTAGGCCAACGCATCACTCGATCATTCAACGAGTCTGCCACATTGAGAGTACCCAATGTATCGACGAACAGTTCCTTAGGATTCCACAATTGTGTCAGATCATTCCCTGTGCCTTGACCCCCAGCAACGACAATTTCTTCTTTTGCATGTTTATTCCATTTCATCACACGATGATTGTCACAGTCTGACACATAAACAGTCTGTTCTCGATCGACAAAGACGTAGGTCGAAGCGTTGAGTTGATTGAAACCATCACCTTTACCATTACCACCAGCCACGATAGTTCCTTTCTTGTCTCCTGTTTGATATCGTCTTACTTCATATTTTTCGAAGTCAGAGATGTAAAGATGTCTCTGAGTATCCATGGCCAATCCCCAACACTTGATGTTGTCGATGAGGGTTTCTCCTTGAGTTGTGCCACTACGACGAGGCCATCGTACGACTCGTTCATTCCCTCGATCACAAATAATGAGACTATCCGTCTCTTTGTCGATCAACACATCGCTTGGAGAATGCAATTGATCCAATCGATTTCCTTCGCCATTGCCACCAGCTACTACTTGTCCATTCGTATCACCCATCTTCCATTGAATGATACGATGATTGTAGCAGTCAGCAATGACCATCGTTTGATCATCATCAATGAAGATACCATAAGGACAGTCGAGTTGATTGGTGGCACTGCCTGGTCCATTGCCTCCAGCCATAGTCACGCCGTTCTGTTCCCATCGGGAATTGGCTGGAATATTTGGAATTACTATAATGAAGGAAAAAGAAAAGAAATCGTCGTTGTCGAAGGGATCTCGTCTCTTGTTGGAGAAAGCGCTACAAATATGACATTCATCTTTGAGAATGTTCTTTCCTCAGATAAAAATTCAGAAACCTTTTCCTAGTTTCCTATGAAAAAAAAAAGAATTTCGTAACGTTTCTTACATCTATGTCACTTTTAGTTTTTACCAAGATTTTTTTGACATAAAAAACTACACCTGGAGATTACTGCAAGGAGATCCTCGAAGAAAGAGCAATGCTAATTCCATACTACGCCTCTTTTCACACCAATCTAATCAGGTGAGCTAGATTTGGTAGAGTTATTTTGAAAATTTTGGTGACTTGATACATTGAAATGATCT
This sequence comes from Rotaria sordida, assembly GCA_905250125.1. Lineage (NCBI taxonomy): Eukaryota > Metazoa > Rotifera > Eurotatoria > Philodinida > Philodinidae > Rotaria > Rotaria sordida. The sequence goes on from CAJNOL010004842.1 coordinate 10,724, forward strand.
TGAATTTTCGCCGATTTCGTGGTTTGGGAGATTTCACTTCGGAAAAACTTCATGCTCAACAGATGTATCAATATGAATCATTTTAGCTCTAAAAGTCGTGCAAACTGCTTCTATATTTTATCCAAAGATATTCCACTCTCCCAAAAGTGACCATACCAAGAGAGTTTCTTTCATGCGATCGAAAAATCGATGTCGCTAGTGAAGTATCTAGTTATTTTTCTAAACCTATTGATGAGAATTGATTAGGATTTTCTGGATTTCATGGCGAAGGGAAAAGTTTCGCTTGGCGTGTACAGAAAATTTACGGGATAAAATTCCCCCAAATAAACGAAAACTCTATTAGAACTCAAAATAGTGAGGATAGAAGAATGAATTTGATTGAGCGAGAAGAAGATGCCTATCCTTAGAAAATCACTGATTACATACCTCGTGAATATTCGATTTGCGTGTCGTAGTCAACAAATAGTATAATGCTATCGAGCCAGCTGTTGTTAAGGAAAGTTTTATTAGGTTGTGTTTTGAATCTAATCCAAATCTCCAGTTTTTGTATGTTTTTATGCAGTGCCATTGCGATGCTGCTTCCAGTTGAGCCTTTTTTAAAACGAGAAGGCGTTATGTTGATTGCTAGCATTTATAAACTTACTCAAATTTCTTTGAAGAAGAATTTCTTCGCCGCTGTTCATTGTTGTGAGCTGTATTGATACATCTTTTCCAATGTGTGATTCGAAGAGGACTTTTGAGAACGGCCACAGATCAGAATTCCAAACATTGGCTATTTGGATATATCGTAACATGATTGCGCCTATGTTATAGGATAGTAAAGAGAAGTGACACCCATTGACAGTGTCAACTGTAGTTACTGCACCAGTTTGTAGTTTCCAGTGATTGATAAGAGATAGGTTACAACCAACTTGCCTATCGTTGATCAAATTCAAATCATGGCCACGTGTTCTATTAGGAAATAAAGTGTCTCTAATTGAGGGAGCACTCGATAGTGGACTGTCTTCTATTGTAGCATCAGTAAAATCGGCTTCACACAGGTTGCTTTGATTAAAATCAACTTTGGTCACTTGAGCATATTTGAAGACAGCTCGTTTGGCGTTTGCATGTAAAAATGTTGACCCCGATATTTTGACATGACTGAAGTTCGCCACACGGCACTGGCTTTGCTCAAATATTGTTTGAAAAATCTTTGCATAGCTGAAATCAGTCAACCCTAAACGTACAGTGGGGAAATATATGTGTAAAACTACTTAGAATAGATTCTTGGTTACCTAGCATGCCCGAGTGAAATTGCAAATATTGAAGCGTACCAGATTTGGACGTTACATCGTAGAACCGCGCAAATGAGAAACGGACATTGCTGAGATTAGCAGATGAAAAGTTAACTTTTTCGAATTGAGTAGATGAAAAGTCAACATCTTGCTCATGTGTATTGTTGAGCTCACAATCTCGCAAAATGACACTAATCAAGGATAAGATTCCAATTTTGGTTGCAGTTTTGAAGGCGCTTCTGTCGATGCCAATCAGTTCTATTGTTGAAATATCCAATGGATTACTTTGATTTGTGTTACTTAACTGTCCAGCTTCATAGAGAAAACGAATGATACGTGTCATACGTAGACTATCAAGTTGTCCTATTGCATCGAATGTTTTTGCACGAACCAATGCAGAAATGATATGACTTGATGCTAGTGTACCATTTACTGTTTCCAAAAGCTTACCTATATTCTCGATATAGGTGGAAAGTAATTCCTGTTGATATCGTTGAGCTGCCATGTGTTTCTGAAGTTCATTTTGTACATTTGCAGTGTCCAATTCTTGCTGCCGTAGCAATACATCTCTTTCATGCTGTCTCATGGCTTCTTTTTGTTGATTAGTGGTGCTTATTACGGTGAAGATGCCAAGCGCAAGAGGATGAATCAGTGAAGAAGTCAATTTGAGAACATCTTTCAATGTCAAACCATAGAAATTGCGACCAGAACTGTGTTGTCTGTTCGTTTGTGTTGCTTGGTGCCGAAAATCCATTCTATGTATTTTGAACGATGTACGACAATCGATTGGTATTTATGAAATGACTTGATAATCTAGAATCAGGTATATACAGAACGCGTTTTTCAAACAAATTACATATGTGACCATGATAATGCTGTCATACTGCGTCTTTAATACTGTCAGTGTGTTAAGCTTTCTCAAGTGAAAAAATGTACGAGATACTTTTCATTTTGTCATTTTACTTTCGATGAAAATAGAAGGAGGGAATTTATAGCATGCCAGATTGTTCTTAGAAGCAATTTCTTTGTAGGCATGTTGCACGGAGAACTCTGGTGACTTGCGCGACAGAACTCAGCCTCAATTACATGACAATACCTAACCGTTGTCTGATAAAATTTGACCTAGATTCAGTTGTCCGAAACCTTCAAAAATTAACAACATCTACAAGATGCAACTGAATCGCGCTGATCTCAGATGGAATGAGATAAAGAAATGAAACTTAAAAAAACTTTCAGGTTAATCCCTGTGGGATTAAAATGTAAAGCACGATGCACTCGTTTCAGTGCGTTCCATTCTTTTAAAATGGGATGTAGCCACATCGATTATTGTAGCATTCGGAATTGTTTCCTATTTTATCTTTCTGTCCTAACCTGTGATGCTGGCTCATCTGGCATAGTCTTTAAGGTGGAGGGAAGGGCGTGAAGACAGGAAAATGAGTTCAATTTTCTTTCTACATACTTCAATACTAATTACCAACCGTGTTTCGAAATTATTTGAAAACAATATTATTGACAAGAAAAATATGCGGAAAGCACTACTAATCGTCATCAGATCAAAAGAATTCAGTGACAACCTTTGTCGAATGAATATATATCGGTTCGACTTCAGTCGTTTGCTTTATATATTCA
>CAJNOL010004843.1:0-13622 GCA_905250125.1 Rotaria sordida
TTTATTGGGCGAAAACTAAGCTTCCTGAGCTGAATTTTTCAGCTGCATTACAGTTTCCCGATTTCCCTAGCTTTGGAATATTAAATGCTTCACTTCGACATTTGATGATATTCAGAAAAACCGTCTGTACAAAAATACTGACTTCTTTTTACAAAGTTTGCCAGATGTTCTTCATGGATTTCGTTGCTCGTTTGATGACTTGAATACTTTTTGGACCTTTATTCCTTCGATGCTGAATGTCTTTTATGACTGATTCCATGGACAATCTCACCCAATGATCCCGGTATATGGTATTTACTATCTGTTCATGAACGACTGTTGCCAAAGGAAAACCATCAACATTATAGTTGGTGGTATGGAGGTTTCCAAAAACCGTCTTATAGGTTACAAGATTTCCTTCCTGACTCATCAAATGAAGTATGGACTTTTGTCGACATGTTGCAACATAATGAGCAACGTGTGTTTCAACCATGTTCGGAATTGCATTTGCCTGAGCAACAGATGATGAATTCTGAAAACTCAAGACGTGTTTACAAGCCACTTCGATTCCTAATTTTGTCTATGTCAACTGATAAAACTATTGGTCGTGGTTTCAGTCGTTTCGCAGCTATTCGTACAGCGTACAGCAAACGCTTCAATTACACTTTTGAATTAAACTTCGTTCAGCCTAAATCACGCCGAGTTGAATACCGTAAAATTGACGTTATCGTATATTATTACAAAAAGTATTCACAAACTGATGCGTTCGACTATCTTCTCTGGATGGATTGGGATACGTGCATCATAAACGGTACAGTACCTCTTGACTCATTTGTCCCTACTTCGCTACCAGATATAATCATGACAGACCATGATCAGCCAATCAACAATGGTGTATTTTTTTTGCGCTTAAGTGGCGTCCCACGTGTGGGGCGCTTTCTTCAGTTTGACATTATTCAAATATTCCTTCATCAAAATAAGAAGCGGATGGCGTCGCATCAATATCAAGTTCCAAGTCTGCTGCTCGGCTATTATTTGAGAGTGCGCATGGGTATCGGTGTGGTTGCATGGTTATGCCTGTGGAATGCTGGCGTGGATAAGGTAAAATGTGGGAAGTCGCTGTGCGTATGGCTGAAGAGGAGACCAAAACCCACATTCCTCTACATGTGAATCCGTAACCAAGCACTCATTCCATACGAACACACACGCGCACACGTACCCACAACTACACTCTGAAACTTGCACCCACCCAAATACACAAACACACCAACACAACCACACCCAGATATCCACCCATGAACGCAAAAACTCATAACCACACAGACGTCCACATCCAAAGAACCATGCCAAGGCATGCACCAAATCCAAACCCAAACCAAAACCGTTTGGGAGTTTGAGTTTGGGTTTGAGTTTGGATTTGGTCAAATAAGTTTGGGTTGGGTCTGGGTTTGGATTAGGGTATTTGAGTTTGAGTTTGAGTTTGAGTTTGGGTCTGGATTTTGTGTCTCAGTCTCAGTTTCAGTTTGCTACATCAACTCACTGAATTATTGGACTTAAAATGTAATGCCATTTGTGTCAAGTCTCTTCTCTATATTAAACTACTTATTCTATATAGATATAAGCCACAGGATACTTTTATGCTTCACATTATTAAACAGTGAAATTAAGTCATTCTCAATCCCAAAAGTATAGCTCGAAGAATGGATATTTTTGATTGATTTGCTTACGGTCTGATTGATAGAAAATCGAAACCGCATTTCTCAGTTGAAGAAGCGATTGTTCGATGTTTTGTCATAATCAAACATTGGTTTTTAGGAGAAGGGGTAAAGAATTGGCATTCGAACCATATTGTCTTGAGAATGAAGGATGCCCTACAATGAGTGAGGAGTCTCCGTCTTATCATAATATCTTCTCTAGTTTTGATAGATTTAGGCTGAATATTTTCTAACCGATGCAGCATTTGATACTTCGCGGAACCGCATACATGTGAATCTCACAAGAATAAAAGCAAAAAGCGCTATTGTAGTGATGCTACAAACATTCAATTATAATAACTTTGGAAGTCGAAATACAGCTCGCTTGTGTTTATGTGTTGCCATATCAAGCTAGATAAACAAATTGTACTGTGTATTTTGTGACACTGGCATGAATTTTCAAACAAAATACTTAATGAAATTTTCAAGCCAAGTTGCTTCGGGTCCTATCTCCACTCCATTACAAACCAAAGCCAGCTATGCCCATACTATAGACTTTGGTAGCCGAGATTAAATACTGAGTATTTACCAGTATTATTAGTCATTTAATCCAAGGTTTGAAATCAAGGTAGAGTAATGAAGTTAAAGAAGATATAAACGCCCTGCCTTTTTGAAAATGTCGAATCCACAACTATCAAATACAAAGAGATATTGAGGAAAAATTGTGAAAGACTTCGTTCTGATCGGTTCCCTAGAAGTGCTTTTGAAAAGTAGTTAGTATTTCATGTCTGTACTATTACAACAATAACGCCTTTTATTTTATTTCTATGAGATACATCTTTTTATCACTTCATACACAATCAAATGCTCAATCTTATTAAGAAAGTCGCATTCAAATCAACGAAAACTAGAAAAGACATCAAGAAAATACGGAAACCATCATTCTTCATGGGTCACGGTTAGATTAGGGATGTGCAGTTCCAGTATACTGATCATCGATAAAGTCACACTGACGTTCGTCGGCGCAGAGACTGCACCGACTATTCTGACTAGGGCAGCATGGTGTTCACTGAACCAGTGGCTACAATGACACTGACTGCACCGACTACACTGACTAGAGCAGTATGGTGTTCACTGAATCAGTGACTACACTGACACTGAGAGCACTGCTCTGTATAAAAAAGGGTAGAATAATAAACACTTGCTCTAATTGCACTTTTTTACAGTGCAGTGAACATTAGTGTCGGTGTAGGCAGTGTAATCGGTGTCGTCAGTGTCAGTGTAGTCACTGGTTCAGTGAACACCATGCTGCTCTAGTCAGTGTAGTCAGTGCGGTCAGTACGGTGACATCACTGTCGGTATTTCAGTATTTGTACTGAAACTACACATTCATGGGTTAGATTAGCGAATCCCAAACCAACAGAAATGGACTTTTTCGAAAAACGATTCCGTAGGAATAAATTCAGGCAAATAATGTGCTTGGGTGGCAACTGTGATGCAACCACACATCCATATCCACACTGCGATGCTTATTCACACTTCCTGACATTCGCATTCACTCTTTCGTTGGCTGAATTTCCAACATTCAGAAATTTGATAGATTCATAGGTGTCTACAGAAAAAATCTGAGTGATTGAACAATATATATATATATATATATCAGACTTCAAAGTTACTGAATCAAAGACCTGTAGAAGTCTTATTGGTTCATTTTACTCAAAGAATTGGAGCGCAGTAAACTACATCAGTATGATCTTTCGATGAAGCTTTCTACCCTAAGTGTGAGATTTTAATTCCATTTGTAATTCATTTCTTAGCTATATCTATTCTTAATCTCTCGTTGTTGCGAAAATATATCAAGAACATACACAGCGATAATACATGGTGGCGCAAAAGTCAGTTTACCGAAAAAAATATCGAATATCTCCATTATGGCTCGAGCAAACGAGCTGATTTTTTTATCAATGATAGAGGCATGTTCAAGCTTTATATACATAGAGACATGCTCAGAGAAACACTTTGTTAAGTATATCGGTTTTTTCTCGTATCTATGAAAAAGTAAATTTTTTTTGTTGAAATGGGATTGGCGGAAAACGTTGAAAAGGAAAACGTAGAGAGAGAAAAATATAGAAAAAAATGAAAAGAGGAAAATATCGAAAAGGCAAATACAATAGAGGAAAACGTCGAAATAAAAATAACAGAAAAGGAAAATGCAGAAGAGGAAAACGTCGAATATATTTAAAGAGATGTCAGAAGATGTCAGTTGAAAATTTCAAATTTTCTTAATAGTATTGGTCATTCCTTTCACCATCATATTTAATTCTTTATCGAATACAGGAAATTCTATAAGATTAAGTACACATATTTTCAATATGGCGACAAACTCAGATGGTGAAATTAATTTATCTAAAACCCAACCATTTGAGATATCATTTGTCACAGCGAACAAAGGTAAACCATTAATCATATATCAAAATTACTTATTCAAGTGAATAAAACAACAGCATCAAAAAAATACTGGTTATGTACTGAACGAGAATGTAGAGTATACATACACACAAGTATTGATGATAAACTGATATGCATTACCGGTGATCATAATCATGCTGCAAATCCAGATCAATTGGCAGCCAAACTTTTACGAGACAAAATGAAGGAACGAATATTAGCTGAAACAACTTCCATTACAAAAATATACGATGAGGAAATCGTGAAAGCAAATCTTTCTAAAGGAGTAACAGCAATTATGCCGACGATTGCAGAATATAGTATGTACCATGAGACGCATGGGTAAAATATTCTATTTAAATTGTTTTACTTTAATATTAAGGATTCAATATGAGTAAAGCACGAAGAAAAATACACCTGTTATATCATCATCCGTGGTGTTTGATATTCCACAAGCATATTAACAAACAGTTTCAGCTAAACGGTTCTTATTTATAGATGTGTTCTTAAAACGTGGTAAAGATCGAATTTTGGTTTTTTCAAGCAACCAGCAGTTCGAATTGTTATTTGAAAGCAATATAATTTTTATGGATGGAACATTTGATACGACGCCGGCTCATTTTAAACAAGTGTATTTAATACATGGTCATAAATTTGGTCAAGGTATGTGAGAAATCATTTATGATATTGTTGATATCTATATTCGCATTCTTGTATTACAGGACTGCCAGCTGCATTTTGCCTTTTACCAAATAAACGTGCTTGAACATATACAGAATTATTTGAACAATTAAAAGACGAAGCAAGTGCTATGGGTAAACAGTTCAACCCGAAGCGTATTATATCAGATTATGAACCTGGTTTGTTGCCTATTATTGAACAAGAAGTGAGTGTTAGCACATTTATAATACACATTAAATGTGTTGAAAATATTATTTCATATTGGTTAGTTTCTTATGGCCATTCAGTCCGGATGTATGTTCCATTTCAATCAGGCAATGCATAGGAGAATTACAGATTTAGGATTAGCCAATGGTTACTTGCATGATGCATCGATTCGTGATTATTGTCGTCAACTCAGGGCATTAAGTCTTATGCCTATCGATGAAGTAGTGAATCAATTTGAACGTTTACAGACGATCATGCCGAGATCATTAGGTGAATTATTATTGTATTTCAAACATCAGTGGATGTACGGTGTTGTTCCAATTCGAATGTAGAATTTTTATGATGCTTATCATCGAACGAATAATACTCCAGAAGGTAAACAAATTCAATCTCAAAGTTTTGTCGTTCATTATTTATGCTTTAGCTTATAATCTTCGATTCGCAACTCGATTGTCAAGAAAGCATCCGAATATTTGGAGCTTTATACAGTTAATCCAAAGTGAACATGTTCGTTTTGAACATATTTCGATTCAGCTCGATGCTGGCGCATCTGCACCAAAACAATCAACAAAAACAAAGACTTTTCAAACAAGACTTGATAATCTGTACAATCGGTTTCTTAAAAAGGAAATTAGCACAGGAGAACTTTTGTCAGGTTTATTATTATTAAATGGAAAGAAAAAAAATAAAATGCTATTGTGTTGTCAATTTTCTCTGATCTTTTTTCTCTAAATTAATAAAGCGTAATATTTATCACATATCACAAGAAATATATCAATTATTTCGACGTTTTCCTCTTCTGCATTTTCCTTTTCGATATTTTCCTTTTCTGTTATTTTTATTTCGACGTTTTCCTCTATTGTATTTTTCTTTTCGATATTTTCCTCTTTTCATTTTTTTTCTATATTTTCCTCTTTCGACGTTTTCCTTTTCGACGTTTTCCACCAAGACCATTGAAATCACTGGTGACACTTAAGGAATGGTCTCTGTAGGCTTGTCTTTGTGAATATAAAACTTAAACATACCTCTATCATTGACAAAAAAAATTAGCTCGTTTGCTCGAGCCATAATGGAGATATTCGTTTTTTTTTTCGGTAAATTGACTTTTGCATCACTCTGTACAGAAAAATCTCATAGATTATGAAGAAGAAGAAAGAGAGATCGGTAAAACAAAGCTACATTTAGAAGATCAAAAGTGAAGGGATATGTCCATTGCATGTGCCCATAAGTGCAAGGGAAAATCCCATCACATACACGAATCTGACAGGAAAGAAAAAATCTATGATGCATAACTAACAACAAGAGAAGAAAACTCAAGTGTATTTGTATGATCATAAACAGAAAAATCGTTATGACGACATCTAAAGAAGCTTTTGCTTATAATACAAAGTTCCATTTCTACTGGCGCATTACCCTACTAAAGTATTTTTAGGGTAATATAACTATGATTCAAACCGTCGTCTCAAACTACTCAAGAAGAAGAGGACGATGAAGAATAACCTGCCTTTCAGTTGCTTTGCGATATAGGATACTGTCTGAAGACAGTTTTGAATGCCCTATATTTTTCATACAACCGTTACTAGCTATAATTCTGGACAGAAAGCCGGCCTGTCTCAGAGTTCATTCCACTTAATCATTTGAGTTCACCAGTCAAGTTGACTAATCACATAGTAGTCATAAAGGCTTTTGCGTATGCCAAACATGTAGTCAGAAAGATGTCACATATCTAGAAAATCGTGGATGCTGGAGAAGTTCACGGAGATGTGAAAGATGCCAAACTATCTACTAAAAGCTGATTACATTATATGCCTTCTCACATGGATTCACATTTTCTCTCACACCGACACTAATGAGATGTGGCTGTATGCGTTTCTGTATGTGTTCGTGTTTTCATCTTCACTCACACATGAGATGTGGGTGCGTGTGCTCGTGTTTCCTCCCTCACCATCGCTGTAAAGATATGTTTATAGATGCCGAATCTCCGGGGAAGATGTGCTCGAAGATACGGTATCTCCTGCAGAAGATGTGTCTCCCGCTAGGACCCCCGGCTAAATATAAAATGGCACATTGTCATCCGGAGATGCGGTATCTCCTGGAGAGACGTCGTATCTTCAAGCATTTCTCCCCAGGAGATTCGACAACTCTTGAGAAGACACGGTATCTAAAGACGATGCAGCATTTGTCGCATCTCCTTGCACTTCTTCAGTATTAACGATTTCCTTGGTGTATGACACCGCTGTGTAGCCAGTATAGCATTGACTGCGCTGAAAGAAAAAAAGGTACCGTATCGAACTTAAAAAGGTTTCGAATTTTGAAACGAATTCTAAGCCTTTTTAAGTTTCGTATAAAACTGGTTCGGTACGAAACTAATTTCAGAAAACCAAAAACGAGGTTCGCAGCAGGGGTTTCATAGCACACATTTCATAGGCACTGCTTCCTAAAGCTATGAGACTATAGTTATGAGTCTCATCAGAAACCTTTTCATACTATCCGATATTCAATGTAATTCCACTGAAATCTCTTCGATTAGCACAGGGTAAAAATTCTGCGTGTTCCTTTCATCCGCTAGGCCTCATGTTCACAAATTCAGTTTCGACGTAACCAACTAAGAGACTGAAGGCCTAATTGAAATATACTAAGTGGAAGAAACTCGCTTCTTCAGATATACATAAATCTACGAATACCCATATTTCAACAAATCCACCGCGATCCCCACCTACTAGTAAAGCTTTTCTATAACCAGAGTGTTCTTCCCAATAATCTAAAATAAAACAGAAGTCAGTTGCAATACTCACATTGACAGAAATATTTCAATTCAATAATCTGCAGTAGAAAAATAGAAATGATAATTTTAATAATGTAAATAACTTACATAATGTTAATTTCATATACTTGAACGAACAAAAACATTTGTAATGTTAACTTTAGCTATAAATAGATATCGCAATTCAATAATCTAAAACAGAAACAAAAAAGATGACGATTTCAGCAGTAGAATCACCTTATATTATGTTCACTTCAGCCAGTTCAACAAAAAAAACACATTCTGAGTGTTAGATGTGACTGAAAATAAATATTTTGATTAAGTAATCTATAATAGAAAAATAAAAATCATAATTTTAATGATAGAACCATTCTCTATAATATTCACTTGAACGAATTTAACAATAATAAACATTAATGATCGTAAACTTAGCTTCAGACAAATATTTTAAATAAAGAATCTATAAAAGAAGAAAACTCATAACTTTAAGAATATAGGTACCTTCTATAATGTTCACCTCAACCATTTGAACGAAGTCAAACAATTTTATTGCTACATTTAACTTCAAAAAAATACTTTAATTAAATAATCTAAAATAGAATTAAATAATCGAAGATAGAAGAATAGAAATGATTATTTTAATTATAGGATGGCTTTATATAATGTACACTTGTATCACTTGAAGAAAAACCAATATTTTTTTTATTCCATTTAATTTTTCGGTGAATCCTACAATTAAATAATCTACAAAAAAGTGTAAATAATAACCTTCAGGATAAAACGACCTTACATTTTGTACACTTCTACCACTTGAACGACAAATACTTATTTTCAGTGTTAAATGTAGTTTCAAATAAAAATTTTAATTCAGTAATCTAAAATGGAAAAGAAAATGATAATTTTAACCATGCAGTCAGTTTATATAATGTTCATTTCAACCAACTGAACGAGCAGAAATATTGTTAGTCTTGAATGTAACGTTAAAGAAGAATACTAACTAAATAGTCTGCAATAGAAAAATAAAATGATATTTTTCGATAGATTTGCCATATCTAATCTTTATTTGGATGACTAGAATAAAAAAAAACATTTTTTGTGTTAAGTGTACCTCGAACTAAATATTTCAGTTGAATAATCTGCAATAGAAAAATAAATACGATAAGTTTTATGATAAAACTACTTTACATTTTGTTCACTTTCACCACTTGAACAAAAGAATTGTTTTCTCTGTTAAATATAGCTTGAAATAAATATCTAAATTCAATAATCCAAAACAGAAGAGGATATTGTGCCAATGGGCATGTCATCTTATATGATATCTTTACTTTCTCAGTGTGTTCTTGTACAATCAATGTTACGTAGTGTTCATAATCGTATTACTCTTACGTTTATGTATACTAGATTGAACCTTATTCTCTTTCTGCCGTAATGCGCTTCTCATTCCACATTCACTCGTATATCATATGTATTGCTCTCATCTATGTGTTCTTACTCGATTGTTCATTCTTACATTGTTCTCTCCCTGGCCTCATCACTTGTTCATTCTTACATTGTTATCTCCATGGCCTCATCACTTGTTCATTCTTACATTGCATAATCTTCTGTTATATCTTACCTCTTTCCTCTCTCTCCTTATATTGCATTATCTATTCTCTCTCTTCTTTCCCATCTCTCTTCTATATAAGCTCATGTTGTGTATGAGAGTGTTACATTTTGATGTAGTGCACAGTCGAATAAACATCATGCTCACAATGAGATTAAAGACATTAATGTGCCTCTCCATTTGTCATAACGAAATTATATGTATATATATAGATATATATTTTCCGTTACAGATATTGATGATTTTAATGATAAAATTACTTTATATAATGCTCACTTAGATTTGTTCAATGAAAAAAAAACATTTTGAGAGTTAAACGTAACTTCAAATAAAAATTATAATTAGATAATCTAGAAGAGAAAAGTAAATATGATAATTTTTATGATAAAACTATCTTATACTTTGTTCACTTGGACCACTTGAACTAGAACAAGCATTTTCAATTCTAAATGCAGTTTCAAATAAATATCTGAATTATCAGTTCAACTGGTTAAGCGAACAGAAACATTCATAATGTTAAATTTAGCTTCAAATACATATTTTAGCCGAATAATCTATAAGAGAAATATATATATGATAATTTTTATGATAAAACTACCTCATATTGCGTTCTGTTGGACCAGCTGACCGCAAACAATCGTTTAAAGTGTTAAATGTAACTTAAAATACATATTTTAATTGAGTAATCTACAATATAAAAACAAAAATGATGATTTTTATGATCAAACTGCCTTGTATGCTTTGGACATTGACCACTTCGAGGAAATGAAGCGTTTATAGTGTTAAATGTAGTTTCAAATAAACATTTCAATTCAATAATCTAAAACAGAAAAAGAAAATAATAATTTTAATGATAGAATTACCTGATATAATGTTCACTTAAGCCACTTGTACGAAAACAAATATTTTCAATATTACATTTAATTTTCAAGTAAATATTTCAATTAAATAATCTACAATAGAAAAATACAAATGATATTTTTTAATGATTGAGTTACCTTATATAATGTTTATTTCGATTAGTTGAGCGAACAAAAACATTTGTAATGTTAAATTTAGCTTCAAATAAATATTTGAGTTAAATAATCTACAACAGAAAAAACATTAGTTGTACGGATGAAATTACTTGATATGTTGTTCATTTGAGCAATTAGAAAGAAGAAAAAGTTGTAATATTAGGACTAACTTGAAGTAAATATATACATTGAATAGCCTACAGCAGGAAAATAGAAATGATGAGATTAGAGAAGACGTGACCTTGGAAATGCTTCAGTGGGGGGCCATGTGAAAGAGATCAATGATAATGATTTAAAATTTTTGTTTATACAAATATTTGGTATGAACAGTCTGCAATAGAAAAATTAAGGCGATAATTTTAAAGATAAGACTATATTTTAGACTGTGCTGTGGGAAAATCTGAAAAAAGGTTTCAGTTTCATATTTTTACTGAAATATATACTTTATTCGAAAAGCCTTCCTCAGAATAAGTTACATTATGTGGAAGAAGCATAATTTTGAATATTGAAGTGTATTTGTACACTAATCATTGAGAATTCGAACGAGAAAAAGAAGGAGACATTGGTAATTCAGTTGTTTGAAGTTTTCATATAAATGTTTTATAACTGAAACTTAAGTGGATCGATTGAACACTGGTCTGGGGGTGTGGATGTATGTAATAAAGGCAAGTGATACCCACACTCACACTCACACCCTTTTCATGTTTAGTTCTGTTGCAACTAAACTATAATAAATGTTGTTAAATTTATAATAATACTTCAGACGTATTATAAGAGTTAAAACTAACAAATTATCACAAAAAATCAAAATTTTAGGTATATTTCGTGATAAAAAGACAACTCACAGGAAAGATAACAGCAGCCAAAGTACTTGTTAAACAATATGCGGTTTACTTGTCCATATTGTCAGTTTAATGAATAAGATCATAATATCTAAATGTACTACACAACTTATGAAGATCACTTGATTTTTGATTGATTTTAGTACTCTGTAAAAAAAAGAGTTGGACGACTGAACCTTTTAGGGTTCTAGATTTGGGTACCATTTAAAGAACCTTTTTTAGTTCTAGCCCAAGGCACTGAACTGTTTAAAGTTCTAGCCAGAAAATCTAGAACTTTTTTTGAGTTCTAAATTTTTCAGCTAAAACTATAAAAAATGGTTCTCAAAATGGTACCCAAATCTAGAACCTTAAATGGTTCAAGGCTTGTCTAAAACCTTAAAAGGTTCACTATGACACCAATTTTTTTTAGGGAGTAGACAGTGGCCCAAAACGATCGTTAACCGCTTTAATGCGCCATTGTTTCTTAGAATGCACAGCCATATGCACCATTTAAGCATGATCACTAATTTATAATGGCTCGCTGGCGATACTCCGATGAGATAATAAGTGAAGTATGGAAGAGTTTCACATGAAACTGTTTTGCATTCCAACATTAATATGGTATGATACGAAATCTGAAAGAGGTTCATTTGAAACCTTTTTGAATTTGAACTTTCATGAAGGCATGATACGAAACCATTTTTTATTTCAGAACCTTTTAACGTTATCGTGCCAAACCTTTTCTTCTACTAAACCTACATGAGGTTTGGGAGGTCCGTAGAATACCTCTAAAAGTATAATAAAATATCACCGAACCATACAAATTCGGTACGGCACCTTTTTTCTTTCAGTGTGGCAAATTATTCTAGGAAGGCTATTGCTCAAAAACGTTAATTTCCGTTGGTTCTTGATCTATCAATGTAGTTTGAAGGAAAAAAGGCTCGGTTTTAAGTTTTTCCCCCTAAAAACCAAGGTTTGATTATGACAAAACATCGAACAATCGCTTCTTCAACTAAGAAATGTGGTTTCGATTTTCTATCAATTAGCCCATAGGCAAATCGATCAAAAATATCCATTCTTCGAGTTATACTTTTGGGATTGAGAATGACTTAATTTTACTGTTTAATAATGTAAAGCATAAAAGTATTCTTTGGCTTATATCTATATAGAATAAGTAGTTAAATATAGAGCAGAGACTTGACACAACTGGCATTACATTTTAAGTTCAATAATTCAGTGAGTTGATATAGCAAACTGAAACAGAAACCCAAGCACAAAATCCAGATCCAAACTCAAACTCAAACTCAAACTCAAACTCAAATTCAAATCTAAACTCATATACCCAAACCCCAATCCAAACTCAAAGCCAAACTCAAAGCCAAACTCCTTTGACCAAGCCCAAACTCCAATACTTAAACTCACTAAACCGAAATGGTGTGGGTTTTGTACATGCCTAATCACGCCGATACTCATACTCATAAACGCATTACCACACACTCATACTTTTTGCGATAAACAGTGCTGGCACTATCTAAATGAACCAGACCATGAAGATGGCAGCATGTTAAGCATTCCCTTTTTTATTGTGTTATCAACGAGTGTATTTTTCTGATTATATTGTATTACTACTATCGGTATTATTCAATACATGAATATTCAACCTCATTTGGTCACCATGCTCTGTAAAAAAAAGAAAACGTACGATACTAAACCACTTGGACTGCTACGAAACCTCAAATAGTTTTTCACCATGTTGCGAAACTTAAAAATGTTTTTGAGAACATGACGAAACCTAGAAAGGTTCTGATTTTTGTAATAAAATCCGAACCATTTAAGGTTTTTTAGTCACATAAGAAAAGCTTTGAAAATGCTTTTCGATCACTCACAATCATTGTGAGGTATGTTGGGTTTTTTACGGAACCCTTTTTCAAAATTTCTATTTTCGATAAAAATTAATTCAACATAACATCTTACTGTTGTATGGTGCATGAGCTTATTACTAGGATACTGACTCAAGTGGAAACATCGTTCCAATGAACTTTTTTTTGCAAAATCAAAAAAAAGAAATATTTACGAAACCCTGAAGCGTTTCGATTTTGTTGCAAAATTCGGAACCATGCGTGGGTTTTGTATGGTACCATATTTTTTTCAGTGTGGCACGGAGTTCCATTATTATGATGGACAGTGGTGATTCGAGAGAAATTCTTGAAGTGTATTCTGCTGGAAATCTTTACTACATTTCAGTGACCAGTATTTCATCAACAAAAATGTAGGTTTTTGACAGTAATTCATTCATGCTTGAAGGTCAACGGAAAAGGGCTAACTTGATGAATAGCGTGCTCCGCAATATTTGAACATTATATTTTGGCAAAGGCAAAGTCAATTGGCTGATTGGTATTGGTCTGACAA
>CAJNOL010004845.1:0-12611 GCA_905250125.1 Rotaria sordida
GAACAGCAGACATATTGTAGAAGGCATATTTTATGTAAAGTACATAAATGTTAAGAAAGAAAAACCCACGTGACAACGTGATGGTATTTACACTTGTAGGAGATGGATCAATCTTCAAAAAATAGTTACATATTACAAATATTTTTACGTTCTGTCAATTCCATCAAACACGCAATCGCCTGTTAAATAAATCTATGAAGTGACTGTCTAGAGAATTGACTAGTAGAGACAACTATCTTTAGCTATAAATCTGTACATAAATGTTAAGATAAACCAGGAAATTTTTTTCCTGAAATCGGAAAACTGGTATTTTTTTGTGAGCAAATCTATAATATGTTTTTCTCCTAATAAAATGCTTTATTCTGTTTCTGTTCATTTATACACATTATCTTAAAATGTATTTCATGATGAAGAAAATAAATAAAAACAATATACATATACAGTTCAGTTTGTATGAACAACCTAAGAAAATTATTTAGTTCGGAATTATTCTTTTTCTAGAAAACCTCTGAGAAAATTTCACAAAAAAAGGAAGCAAAAAATATATTACATACATACATTTCAAAAAACATTCACATGAAAGGAAAACATCGAAACAATATCAGAAAAAAGTTGAAAACTCGGAATATTAGAAAGCGATCATAAAAAGATTTAAATATCGGAATTTTTCCTTTCAAATTGGAAGATCTGGCAACTCTGTGCACTATACATATAGTCATAAGTTATAGTTAAATTTTAGTCAAATACTCAAAAAACTTGAATCTAGAAAAAAATCTAAAAATCAGAAAGTAATCGAGAAAAAGTTGAAAAATTGAAATTTTTCCTGTCATGTCCAAAGATCTACCATGCCTGATGGTAACATTACTCCATATTTTCTTTAAAATTTTTGGAAGAAGTAAATTTCAATTATATTGATCAAGCAGTAGACATCAATCTACAGAGTAACTATAATGAATATTGATTGAATTTAATCAATTGTTAAATTTTGAATACTTTTAGGATCATGAACTGCGTTGAAAAAAATATTAATAGACTTAAATAGCTATGAGTTCGATCAATATCTTTTACCAATATAAAATGACTTTCATTTGTAGGCTGATTGTTCAACATCATTATCAACAACAATAAATAATATTTTTTTTTTGTATAGCAAACAGTTTTTTGTTGTTATTTATTGATGCATTAAAAAAAAGAAAATAAATAAAGTATTATTTAAAATTGATTTGCTTTGCAAACGTTTTTTATTCTCTTCATGACACTAAATATTTTCGTAGTAATTACTTAAGACCCACCATCAAAAAACGTGCATTTTCATCAAAAAAAAGTCAAAATTGACATAAATCTTTTTCGCTCTTTTTCTGTTTATGCTTTCCAAGGTCGAATAGACACTGTCGTAAACATCAGTTTACGGAGAAAAATGAACATATACGGAGATCATAAATGGATTCCGTATATGGAAGTTGTAAAAAAAAATATCTACACTGTATACGAACATATACGATTGTCGTATATCATCATGCGCCATGGTATAGTCTCGACGTATGTTTAGTTTTGCTAAATTGTTGTGAAACTGGATGCACATAATTGCATAAGATGCGACAGGTAACGGTACCTTCATTTCAGATCATTTTATCGTACCAATGCAATGCACAGTAAGCATAAACTATTTATTTTATTTTATTTTAAATTACCTTATGGCATCAAGTCAATCGATAATAAGAGTAAATTATTTATTTCATTTATCGTTCTTTATTTTCGATGATAATTATTATGAAAGCAGTTTGATGGGCACTGTATGAGTTTTTCAAGGCACTGAACTTGTCATCTTTTTTCTCTCTATCCTCTTTCTGAATAGAATTGAGAAGAAATTATTTTATAAAGAAGTAACAACAAGAAAAGTACATCTGACTGAGAACACGTATTATGAATTAATGATCCAAAAAAAAAATATGTTCAATATCGATAATGATGTCGAGGATAAAGTAGATCATGGAAAAACTTTGAATCAATTGAAGCTAGAAATTTAACATAATACAATTGAATTACTTTTCCATTTTTCAATTTACGATTGATATTTGTCATAGTTCGTGGGTCAGCAAAATTAGACATCATTAGAACTGCTTTTAGATCCATCCATTTGACAATTGAAATAGAATCTATAGCCAAATATTTCGCGTCACCACGATTCATTTTTATATTACGAATAATGGCAGCTGGAATACCTTTTCTAGTGATTTTGAGAGTACCGGTACAGTAGATGCCATCCTCCAGAAGTTTTTCAGCAAGGAACGATGATGTGAAAAAATTATCGAAGTAAACATGGTGGAATTTCATTGAAAGTTCTCACGTCAATGACCGAACAACATGTTCACCTAAAGGAGCTTGTCTTTCCTCCGATTTACCGGAATAAATCTCAAAATTATACACATAACCAGTCAATGTATCGGCTAATATCCAAGCTTTGTAGTCACGCTTGACTGGTTTTTGTTTTATATATTGTTTCAAGGAGGATCTTCCTTTGAACTTAATCATCATTTCATCAATTGTCAATTTTTCGTCCAAATCAAAGTGTGTCTGGAAATTGTATTTAAATAGTTCAAGAAAATTTGATACTTTGTACAGTTTATTTGACGCATATTCTTTCTGTTTCTCTGCATGTGAGTTGTCGACTAAATGTATATTTCCTAAGATTCTTTTAAAAGTCTTACACGGCATTGCCATAGAAATCCTCTCATTACAAAAAGACTCATCCGTGGACCAGTAGGAATCAATTGAAGAATTTCTACAATATCCCATGATGATGTTAATACCAATAATTTTTTCTAATTGAGATTTTGTAATATCAACCCAACGACTAACATCACCTGCTGTTGGATATGTCTGTCTTCCATAGATATTAGTCTGTTCGAGAATGAGATTGAACACTTTATCACAAAATAGTCTTTTAAATATTTGAGTAGGAGATGATGGTAATACGCCGAAACACTTCCTTGATTTTTGAAACTCTTGTACCGGAGGAGGACAGAAATGTGTCGTCCATGGATAGCTGTACACTAATGAGGGCTGCAATACCGCTCTATTGTCACATTCGTCGTCTTCTGAATCACCTTCATCACTTCCCGAATCGGGTGTGGGTGTGAGTGTAAGTGTGGATGTGGACGCTAATCTTCCATTTACCCACACCCACAACCTCAAGTCTCGTTTTCTTGAAAATACGTTATGCTAGTATTTCTTGAAAATGTTTTTCTTCGAACTATTAAGAATCACTTTATTTGTTTGACAAGTTTGATATTATTCTGCTCGATGACTCATAGATCTTCATTCATCATTTATCTAGCACTTTCGAAGCTAAAATGTGAACTTCAACAGTTTTCCATACGCATGACTCAATAGCTTTTGCTAAATAGTAAAGGTTTATCTACCGACAGAACGTTTCTATTGTTTCTTGTCAGTGTGAATAGACGTGATTGGCTTCATTAGAAAATGATATCCATTTCAATAAGCACTGTTCCAACAATCATAGATGTGTTCAGTGTTTCTCTGCCTCTCGCAGTGTGTTCTTCTTCAAAACAACTTAATGATCGATGTCTGAAAGTTTTTTATCACAGATTGTCAATTGAAAGTGTGAGCCAGTACGGAAAGTTCTCTACACATTTGGCTTATTTGACTAGGATACTTTTTAAAAATAGGCAAGGATAATTTCTCAATACGTGGTCGTATATTGAGGACAGATAATGGCAATTACTCTTGGTGAAAAACTTTGATTATATAGACAGTGGATATTTTGAGCAGACGATCATCGCTGTGAAGCTCAAATGATAAAATATTTTTAAAACTTAATTCTAGTTGTTTGAGCAGCACTGGTAATTAATCCATTCAATCCTGGAAAGAACTTTAGTCGATCTATGAATAGTTGATGTGTTATAATATTCGATATATTTCTTTAACAATATGCGAGACCAATGAGGGTGTGCGTGTATGGGATGTGGATGTCAGTGTAGACAAGCCAAAGATTTACACCCACACTCATACCCTTTCAACTGCGTGTATGACTTTCGTTTTAGTCGAACTATATATCAATATTGTAACACCACCAAATGAATTCGATCCTTTTTGTTTATGCCAATAATAGTTATGCACAGAGGGTATTTTACGAATTTGGGATCCAACACCCGTAAGAATAACAACATCTGGTAAATAAGAAGAGAGTAAAATATCAAGATCATTTAGATGTGTACTTAAATCACGTATAGAGGATCGGTTATTCCATTCATTTAGAATATCGAATACTAACTTTTTCTGATCTTTCGAGCCTACAAACTGATCTACTAAAGAAAAACAAACACTGTTCTGTTTATTTGTATTGAATTATTTATCCATTTATTGTTGGTAAGAAAGAACTCAAGGCCGTTTCGAATACTGTTGATTGTTCGTTCATAACAAGAGTTAAACTATATACTTGTTTAGCATATGAATCATATAGATTTTTAATATGATTTCATGTAGGATTAATCAATACTTGAGACATTTCTATTTTATTTCTATCTATTTCATTGGAACATTTTGCTTTTACAATTCCATTTATTTCTGTTATTGAAGATATTAATTGATTCATTGCTGCTACATTATCCTTGATCATTGTCGACATGAATGCTAGACATTGATTTTGTGTGTTGGACGTGTTGTTGAATCATGAACCATCCTTAATGAATTGATTTCACTTGATTTTCATAACAATTTTTGATTTTTTCACGTTCCATATCGAAGTTTTTCTTTATTTCCATTAGTTCACTAGAAAATGATTTTATTGTTTGATCAATTTCGTTGTTATTTGATGTTTCCTGATTAATATTTTCTCTTATTGTCCATGGGTTAATTACTGGTGGATTCGACGGAACTGAGTTTCGTACTTCAGTTTTGTTGTGAGAAACTAAAAAAACGATCACGATCACCATTTGTGCGACAATCAACTGGGATGAACAGTTTCATGTTTGCTGGTAATTTATTTCGATCATGTTTTAGTCGAGTACGAAGCTCTTGATGGAATCTAACAATTATGGGACATTTATAGTCTATTGCCATGTGTTGACCGCCACGATGGTGACATTTAAGAAGGCATACATCATGATTGTTTCCATCATCTCTTTTTTCACTACATCTTCGACAAATTGCTATAGTTGATTGACATGCTCTTTTTCCATGATCCGGTATGTTACACCGAGAACAAATGAGTATTTTTGGAGGTGCTAGATGTTCTTCAATTTCAAATATTTGTCGTTGAAGTCCAATTTTACCATCATTAATCATTTTAATACATTCATCTCTTTTATAGAGTTCGACTTTAATGTGAAGACTATTAAACCTCATCGTACTCATCATATCTTCAACTGTACATATCGATAGATATAAACTTTTCAATTCATGCATAATTTCATCTTTACGTATTTCGTTAGGTACAAATTTAATTACAATTGGATTTTACGGTGGAAGTCGTCTTCGAGGTTCAGGTTTAAGTTTAATATTATCAATTTGTGATGGATAATGTTTCGTGCCACATAGATAAATATAAAGATCAGAATCATTTGTCACATCATATAGCGTTTTACCATCTGTACTGGTCTACCAGTGGTGAAAACCTAAGAGTTGCTGATTTCCAGGACATTCATTTCGAAAATCTTTATTAATATATTTAAAAAAATTGATTACAAATTTGTTAGCATGTTCACGATTTGCGAGTGATGGAAGACATTTAATTTTTATGGTTGAAAGATTATTTTCAACTGCATAAATTAAAGCTTGCTGTGATATATTCAATTGTCCTGATTGTTCATTGTTGTTGCATACATCTTTTATTGAAATCACGATTTTTGTTAATAAAAATCATATCATTATTTGTTTTTGTTTTTTTTTCTTTCGTTATGGTGTCATTTATTGCCAATTTTCACCTTCAATGTCGATCATATTAGAATCATCATCATCCGATAGTGGTGATCGTTTCTCTCCGGTGTTGCTCGTTTTTTTTCACGTAATTATTTATTAAGTTGTTCGAGAGTTCTGTGGCTGACCATCTGTTCTTTTTTATCAGTAAAACCTTTTGACGTTTTCTTCGCTTTGTTTAAAAAGAAGAATTGGTTAGTCTTAATTAGTTATTAACTATTAATCAATAAGATCATGTGCACGAACTCGTGACTATATGTAAATGTTGAAAGGAAAAGATTATATATACGTTTGATCACTATGAATATAGAAGGAGGAATGATATTAAAAAGAGTATATCATCTTTGCTTTTCTCTCATTTCTTTCTTCTATAGAAGCCATTGCGTACGCATTGATAAAGTATGTATAGGGTGTGGGTGTCTGGGTGTGAAAAAAGAGATACCAACGCCCACACCCACACCCAATCGGTATTCTATTAATAGGACTTCATCGATTGACAATTCGATTATATCATGTCCAAATTCAGAATTGATCAACTAGTCACCGTATCAAAAAAATAATCATCAGTTATCGAAAAAATGAAACAAATGATCAATTTTTACCAGACATTTACAAGACAGAGCTGCTCTGTTGTTCTGCCGTCCTATATTGTTGCCGTACAAGATGAGTCAAAAGATTTTGCCTTACTGAAATTTTGGACGAAGTCCTAATTAAGTAAGATTTTATTGATGACTGTCGTTGTAACAACTGAATGGATATTATAAAACCATTCACTATTTGAAAATACGTTTGATGTAAGAACAGTTTACACTGAATGTATACGGAATTGAAATGCAAAACACAATAAAAACGCTTCGTATATTGATCACGACGCAGGGAAAATCCCTTGAAAAACATGGTCACATAGTATTGTTTCGAAAAATTTTTTCACTGTGTCTGTTATCGGCGATAATAAGTGGAATATAACTATTTCGCTATGCACTTGACTATCAATTCCATATTAGCCATATAGAACACCAAGCCTTGTGTCGAATAGAGCAGTATAATAAACTTGTCTTGAGGCACTGCCCTGCTTTTCGTATTTGTATAGGCGAATTCGAGAGCTATGAAAAATATGACCAGACAATGGACATACTTTCTTATATGATCATGTTTGCTTGTCCTTTTCCTTCATACCTTGTCTATTAGTTTGTATTTATCAGTCTTATTATTAATGTATTCTCCTATTTTATTAGTGCCATTGGTTGCCGTTAAATCCATCCCTGTTACGCACTCTCTAACACTTTAACACCTTTTAGTGAATTTGATAATCATTCTCGTTATGCTTTTTACAATTCAGTTGCTTAGATATGGCTTCCTTGAATTATATTGCTAAAGTAAAATCCTATTTTCGTAATATGGCTGACTTGAATATACACAATTATTTTTTCTAAAAATATGTAACCTCCTTAGTGATGAGAAAGTGAAACGGAACATCTTCAATCCTGAAAAAGATTTATAATTTTGACGATATTTTTTAATATTACGATCCTGCTTTTACGTGACCATTTTCATTTTTCCTTTGCACTTCTGTGATATGAGACTCAATGAGTTGCAGCATTCATTTTAGTGTTTTCAACAATTGTTCGTACAAAATACTTTCTCAATTACACTTGTATGTTAGCATGCATGAAAAATTGCAGTTCGGTAACGATCACATTAACCATACACTACTGATTTTATTATATCTTGTTTGATGGAAGCATATCCATAAAAATGTTTTTCGAATCATGAAAAATATATATAAGAGTGAGTGCGTATATCCTACAAATCATTTATCAGCACTGCTCATACATCAAAAAGAACTGTTGCTATCAATGCTCGATTAGATTCTAATTATTAGATATTCCTATACAATCATGACAATAACGTTCGTGAAAGTCATTTCACCAAATTGATTTTTAACTGATTTTCCATAGTCCATTTCTAGTTTATAAGAGTACATGTAACCTCAATAGAAGGAAGAATTTTTAGTTTTCTATGAAACGTTGTTGTTGTTTGTCAAAGTTTGAAATTATCTTTTCAGTTTTCATATTCTTCGTTAAGACTTCAGTTGATTAAGACTTAAGTCGTTCTTCGTATCATTTTGTCGTATAGACTATTCGATTGAAAATCGTACTACGCTATGAAAAGTTTATTTTAGAAAGCACGCTTAAAAGCTATATGTAAACTACTTTTTTCGCTGTCAGTTAGTGTCAATCTTGTTAACCATTATCATTAAGTCTTGGCTTACAATTTGGTATTTTTCTTTAAAGTTTCATTGATACGTTCTTGAGTATCGTCCTCGACTAAATTTCCTCTGACGTTAAGTTCGGTGAGTGTCTGTGTGACAAGTAAAAATCAGGATATGAGAGATGAGTAGACAATATGGTTTACCCTGTTATTTTTCAAAGCATCAACTAGATATTGAGCTCCTTCGCTTTCAATTGAATTGCTTTGAAGATCAAGGTTTCTCAGTACCTGTGTATAAAAATGAAGATGAAGTTGAGAATAATGAACAACGAAAGAATTTCACCGTGTTCTTTTGTAAAGCATTAGCTAAATATCGGGCTCCTTCGTCGTGAATTCCATTATATGTGAGATCGAGTTTAGTAAGGGTCTATATGAAGAAATAAATAAAGTAACAAGAAAGAGAATGGCCAGAAGAAAATCACCGCGTTTTTTTTCAAAGCATCAGCCATATATTGGGCTCCTGTGTCTCCAATGTTATTGCAGCCGAGTTCGAGTGTAGTGAGTGTCTTTTTGAAGAAGTGTTGATCGAAAGTAGAGAGATTAAGAGAAGAAGAAAATTACTTTGTTTTTGCTTAGAGCATCAGCCAAATTCTGGGCGATGCTGGATTTCGTTTCATTGCCTGAGAGACTTAGCGAGGTTAGTATCTGTGTGAAGAAGCACAAATGAAAATAACAGGAATTAAAAGAGAGAGAGAGAGAGAGAAACTCACCGTATTGTTTTTTAAAGCATTGAAGATATATTCGATCCCTTTATCTCCTAGTTTATTGCCGCCGATACTAAGTGTAGTGAGTGTCTGATTGAATCAGTAAAGATGAATATGATTATGATGTATAAATATATAGATAGATTTACCATATTATTTTTGAGAGCATCAGCGAGGTATTGAATTCCATCATCTTCAATTTCATTGGTATCAAGCTGAAGAGTGGTTAGTGTCTGTACAACGAAGCGTAGATAGAAATCAAAGAGATGCATATAGATGGAAACTCACCGTGTTCTTTCGCAAAGCATTAGCCAAATGTCGAGCACCTTCGCTTCCGATTTTATTGTCACGAAGTTCGATTTTCTTGAATGTCTGTGCAGAAAAATGAAGATGAAACGAAAGAGTTGAAGAACGAAAGAAATTTACCTCATTGTAACATAAAAGATCAGCTAAGTATCGAGCTCCTTTCTCCCCGAATTGATTGCAAAAAATGCCAAGTGTAGTGAGTGTCTATGTGTAAAAGTGAGGATGGAAATCAAGAAAACGAGAAAGATAACATGTTTACCATATTATATCGTAAAGCATCAGCCAAATATTGAATTCCGTCATCTCCTATTTCATTGCCTTGAATGTAGAGTTCTGTGAGACCCTTTATGAAAATGGGATGATGAGAATGACAAAAATAAAGAGAGAGTCAAGTTCACTATGTTATGTCGTAAAGCATCTGCCAAATGTTGTGTTCCTTCATCTCCGATTTTAGTCAGTCCAAGGTCGATTGAAGTCAGTGTCTGTAGAAAAAAAATCAAAGATAAAAATAAAAAAGATCAAGCGAAAACAATATTCACCATGTTTGTCCGTAAAGCATCAGCAAGATGTTTAGCCCCTTTCACTCCGATTTCATTGTTGAAAAGTTGAAGTTTGGTAATTGTCTGGGTGAAAAATGTATACAAATATAGTATAAGTGAAAAGAAAAGAATTTCACCATGTTATTGCGTAAAAAATTAGCCAAATGTTGGGCCGCTTCGGCGTCGACACCTGCGTTGCTGAGTTTAAGCGTGGTTAGTGTCTGTATACAAAAATGATGATGTGAATGAGCAAATCAGAAAGAAAAATCAGTTCACCGTATTATTTTCTAAAGCATTAATTAGAATTTTCATCCCTTCGCCGCCGATCGAATTGCATACGAGATCCAGAGTTTTAAATGTCTGTGTAAAAAAGAGAAAATAGAAATGAGAAATATCAGTAGGTATGGTGTAATTGTATGAGAAGTTCAAGAAAATGGAGTTGATGAAATGTGCCAATTAGATTATTAGATTTCGTTTCCAAACATTCTGTTATTAAAGAACAAGAACGCATCCTAAACTGCTTTTTCTAGCATTTCTTAAATATACACTGAGATCCTCATGCAACTTTATTTATTTTTTATGTGAAAACAAGATGCGTTCCATATTCCTAGAAAGGGTGAATTAGGAGGTCATAAAACATCATATAAAGAGGAAGACAATGGTCTCACATTCTGACTTGGAATATAGAATTCACAGCTGACTTTGAGTTTTTAAAGGCTGTCGATCCAAAAGCCAGTTATTCCGACATTATCCTATTGTAATTATTACGTAAAATTTTAAATGAATCCTTGCATGGTTCTCTTTGAATTATGAATGCAAATGACAAATTTGAACCTGTGCTTACCATTCATCAGTGCAATATTTATTGGGTTGGTAAGAAACTTTTGTCGTTTTTTTTTGAAAATTTTATTTTTATTTTTTAATATCAAGGATACAACTAGCTTTCAACAATGTATGCTCCATTACTATCTATGACTTATCGCCAACGCTCTGGTAGAGAAAGGATCCCGCGTTCGTAGAAGTCCTGCGACTTTTGGCCAAAGAAGTTGAGGAGGTCCATTTCCAGGTCGTTTTCTCCTCCAAATGGTTAGAAAGAGAACGGAACAAATGGTAGTCCGTAGGAGCCAAGTCTGGAGAATAAGATGGATGTGGAACCGTAACCCATCCGAGCTCCAATAATTTTTCACGCGTCGATTTTGCAGTATGGGATCTGGCATTGTCATGCAAAAAATAAATTCTATCCTGCTTCTCCTGAAGTTTTGCCGCAATCCGGTCTAATTGCTGGCAATAGAGATCAGCAGTGATAGTGCAATTAGTTGGAAGAAGTTCCCAATGAATAATCCCTCTTACTCCCTACCAAACGCTCAGCATAATCTTATTTTGGTAAAGGCCATCATTGGGTGTTGCCACACCTTTTTGTCCAACTCCCAGCCACTGCCGCTTGCGTGTGTGGTTAACATACAACATCCACTTTTCATCGCCGGTAATAAGATTGTAAAGCCATTGGTAGTTGCGATGAGACGTCATTAATTCCATACAAGCATCAACTCTCTGTTGGAGTTGATGCGATGACAAATCATGTGGTATCCAAACTTCATATTTCCACGTTTTGCCTAATTCGTGCAGATGTGTCTCCACTGTAATATGAGAGCATGCAAGTCGCTCTGCTAAACACCGTGTAGTCAATCTAGGATCTTTTTCGATAAGCTCCTTTAAGAGATCCATATCCACCTCTAGTGGTCTTCCAGTATGAGGTAAATTATCGAGTTCGAAGTTACCGTTCTTGAACTGATTGAACCAATGTTACGGTGTACGAATGGAGAGCGCATCCTTGCCCATCGTATGGCATATGTTGCTTGTTGCTTCTGTTGTTTTGTGACCCAGATAAAATTCATGAAGCAGAAGTACTCGAAGCTCTCTACGAGATATCTTCATTTCTAATTCGAGATCAGCATGTATATCCATAGTTTTATTGTTGTTCGAAAGATATTTACACTCCCTTTATATACCCTTAGTATGGAAACTTCTAGAACTTTCTTGACTGTTCTAGGAAGTTACGAAAAAAAAACGACAAAAATTTCTTACCAACCCAATATTTCAGAAAAAAAATGAAGACATGAAATTTTGTATTGATATCAGATGTTTGATCAAATACCATATCCGCAAGAACTTAAGTACGCTTTCGCTCAAAAATTCAAAATTCAAAATATATAATGACATCAAATTCATACTGGAACGCTGACGTGTGATATGAAAACTATGTAATAAACTGAGTCTCCTGGAGCTTAGTTATACCTAACCTTTCGGAAAAAAGGAAAATACCGAGTTGAAAACTTTTTAAGATATAAGAGTTAAACTATTTGACCATGATAGAATAAAATTAGTCTTTTTGACTGATATTCAAATCGTCAGAAAACGTTTGCACCTAACTGAATGCGTGCAATTCAAATAATGAGCCTCAGCTGCATGCATATCTGTATTACAGTCAAAACTTATCTGTCATATGGCGTAGTAAACAAGTACATCGAAAGACGTCTCGAAAAGCGAACATAAGATATTAGATCATATGCGTTTTTACGAACTGCCATTCCATAAATTCTCGGTAACAGAAAATATTTGATCTTACCTTGTTGTCTCGTATTGCATTGGCCACAGTTATTATGTTTTCCCCAGTAATTCCTTGACCTTGTAAACTTAGATTCGATAGATCCTCGTTTTTAGCAATAATTTCTTCCAGGGTGGGTGGAGTATATGAAGATTCGTTGTTGGATTCTTGTTGTTCTTGTCTCTCTGGCTCTATAATGCGCATAGAAATAACAATTTCTTGTTGAGAGAGAAAAAGAAAGATAGACAC
>CAJNOL010004846.1:0-13605 GCA_905250125.1 Rotaria sordida
TGTTAATTGTAGCTGGTAGCGGTCTCTCTATAACTATACTCACAATACACAGTAACTGTTTTATGTTTCTTGCTTATAGCAAAATACGAAAAAGTAAAAACCACCAAAACTGAAAAAAAAAGTTTTCATCTTGAATTTGACGCCAAAGTACTATAGTTGATTTCAATATTTATTATGCCTTGATGAAAAATGTTATATCGTTTATTTTTATAGTACTTAGATTTGGTTCCAAAA
This sequence comes from Rotaria sordida, assembly GCA_905250125.1. Lineage (NCBI taxonomy): Eukaryota > Metazoa > Rotifera > Eurotatoria > Philodinida > Philodinidae > Rotaria > Rotaria sordida. Next base: position 235 of record CAJNOL010004846.1, read on the forward strand.
GTCATGATTAAACTGAGAGTATTTTATTGTGTTAAAAAAACAACAATGAAATTGATTTCTAAAAGAGAAAAATTGAATATTATGTTGTTTCATAGAAAAGCAGTTTCTTTTAAATGCTTCCACATTAACCCTTCTATTTCAATAAAAAGTTATGTACCTCCATGGCGTACCCCATTGTAAAAAAAATGTGCCCCAAGAGTACCTCATTTGAAATCTGGTACACTCCATTTGAAAATTAAGATATGGCAGCCCTACTACACCCACACTCCATACCCCACACCCGCATCCACACCCACACCCCACACATCCCTACATCCACGCCCACACCCCATACGCACCCCACACCCACATCCACACCCACACATCCACCCCACATCTACACCCATTACTTAATAAATTTGTTGCTTCTCTATTTCTCTTGATCTCGCTAGAGATCTGCTACTTTTACATTTTTACCTTGATAAACTTTGTTTTCCTTCTATGCAGACATTAACAAAATCAACCATTTTGATTATTATAAGTACATCTATAAGACTTCGGTGGAGCATCTGGTTGAAATAAGCAAGCTATGATAGAGATTGTAGTAGAAATGCCGCACAAATTGTCTGTTGATTCACAGCCCATACATGACTAGTATAGCTACGGCACGAAAGAATGAATATGTAAACAAGAATCTTTGGCAACACACCGAAGATGTATTTTCTTCACTATTAAAATATATAGCCTTTAATTGTATCTTATGAAATGTAATTAACATCCATATCTTATCAACGTTTTCTGATAAAACAAGGGATGTCTTTAGCTATTCTTTTCGAATATTTATTCTAAATTATCGTGGGTGGTGATTTGCAAGACTTTTTAAGACAGTACTTTTTTTTTGTTTTATTGGCAATTATAAACCACATGGCAACATGTCTAGTCAAGTACCGAATATTTTGATGTTGAATTGAACTTTCTTTGAAATATCTATCTTTATTGTGCCGTGAACGTACTTGTTCACAGGTATAGAGAAGTAAGAAAGAAATATACTAAGAAAAAGGGGTGATCGGGTGAGCCTTTTCTTCAATAGTACTTAGACCAAGATCCATACCCACACTTAAAAATTCATTCATTCAATTTAAATATTTATGTATTTATTTATTTTTTTAAATATTTATTGAAATATTTATTCGTTTTTTTCCTATGTTATCAACGAAATAACAAAATGATTCAATACTAAGGTATCCTTCATTGATATGTTGGCAAAGAAAAGAAGTGAAAAAGAATTGCACTATCACTATCGTCGAACAGAATTAGTTGATGTTTGTTTGTTTGTATAGTAAAATCAAACAAACCGCGATTTCGTGTCTTATTCCGTTTGAATCTGAAGCATACTTGAACAAGGGAATGACCGACTTTCGAGAAGGTCGTTTCTAGGCACGAAACCAATTCGATACTTGTCATTTTTCTACGCACATTTTTTAATAACTTCTGTTTGTTACATATCATGAAGTATTTCTTTCGTCTCTTTGACACTACAAGGATTTGTCCCTTTTTTTCTATTTCTCATCTATCAGATGTTTCATTTTATGAATATTTCCGTCATTGATGTCAACACGTATATAGTTATTGGTTAGTTCCGAATAGATGTTTAGAAATGATATTAAGTTTTGATGATTTTTTTTTCTACGACATTAAATACTCAGTGACACATGTCATAATCAGGAAAAACTACCCCAATAGTTACATATGGGTGCGGGCGTTGGCACGTATTTAGAGAAGATACATACCCACACCCACATCCCACCATTTGTGTTCCACACGTTTCTTATTATAATCACACTTTTTGGAAATTGTTTGAGATGATGATCAAAATCACTTGTTACTTTAGAGCAAACGACTTTACGAGTCAGTTTGAGTATTGTAGTGGAGAAGTGCAATAACTAATAATATTATTTTTACAGCAGCATATAGCATTTTTTAGGGATTTAAATTGTATAGGGACTGTATAAATTTTATTTTTTTATTTATTTTTTATTATTATTATTTATATATATATACATTTTGTATGTACAATTTATGTATATGTATCGACGTTTCGAAGACCTAAATCTTCATTATCAAGATATGTATAAAAGTGTAAACTACAACGATTAAGGATAAGTTAGACAATATATATATTATGTTGAGACAAAGAGTGTTCTATTGTTCGTCCGTAACGAATGAGATTCAGTTACGAACACCACTATTAAAGAGAGAGATAAATAAAAGCGCTTTTATTTATCTCAAGGCTGCCCTGGCAGGTGTGTCAGATAGTCACTGTAGGATTAAGATTTGTTATTCTTATACTTTTCTTTTGGTTCTGTTTGTTGGTATCTCTTTCGAGAATATTAGTAGAGGAACTGAGTTTACAGTTCGGTTGAGAGTTAGGTTATGTTGTTTAATTGCAATAGATTCACGTATTTTGAGGCGGTAGTCATTTGTATCTTTATCGAGTATTTCGATTTCTTCCCAGTTGATTTGGTGTTGTTGTTCGTTGATATGTTTTTCAAGAGCTGATTTTTTTGTTTTGCAATGACTATTTGAATATTATTTTAGTTTATCTTGGTGGTGTGATTGTGAGTCTATTCCATACCGTTCGATAGGTTTTGTCATACGTTTTGGTCGAGTTGATATTTGTTAGGAGTTTGTTGTTGTTGGTTGGTGTGTGTTGGTGTCATTTTCTGTTACGAATTGCTTGCCATGTTCATGGGTACGTCGTTCTACTTGGCGTAAGGTTTTTCCTATGTAGGAGGCTGAACATTCGAGGCATGTTATTTTGTACACCACACTTGATTGTAATTGTATTGGTATTTTGTCTTTTACCTTGAAGAATGTTGAGACTGCTGGAGGTGCTCTTGGTATGGGTTGGACGTGCAGTTGGGATCGGATTGAAGATACCATTTTTATTAGTTTCTTACCTAGTTGTTCAGTTGTTTTGTTGAAGTATGGAAGGTCAATGTGTATTTGTTCTGTTTGTTTCATGATTGTTGTATTGTTTGTAGGTGGTTTGACTTTGTTGTTTTTTTTTGTTTATAATACCTGTTGAGTGTTGTTCTGATTATAGATTCAGTAAAATTTGTTGGGTAACCGTTTTGAGATGCCAGTTTGCGTATACAATCGAATTCTTCGTTCGTTAAATGGAATGTTGAGCAAATCGTTATGCCCCTGTATACCATTGAACTCAGTGCACTTTGTAGCTTTTTGGTACGTATGAGTACCAGTTGAGTAACAGACCTGTGAAGGTACCTTTTTGGTATACGCTTGTGATGAAAAGTTTTTGTTTGCTGTGACTACGTTCGATTTTGACGTTGAGGAATGATATAGATTCTTGTTGTTCTTCCTCGCATGTGAATTGGATTTCGTTGTCATAGCTGTTTAGTATATCCAAGATATTCTCCTTATTCGTGTTTTTGTGTACCAATGTGAAGGTGTCGTCGGCAAACCGTTTATAGTGCAGCACTTCATTTTTTTGAATACATTTCATGTATTTGGTGTCAAGGTATTCGACGTACACATCAGCAAAGAGTGGTCCTAGTGGGCTACCCATAGCAATTTCATTGCGTTGTCGGTATGTTTTACCATTGAACAGGAATTGTAATTGTTTGGTGGCCATTTCAAGTAATTGTTTCATGTGATGCCATTGCTTGCAGTGGGAGCACCATGTTTCTTTTGGTTCATTACTCAAGGTACACGTATGTTTTTTGCCGTATAGTTTTTCAAGTATTAGTTCAATGGATCGATTTATAGGTACTTTTGTGAACAGCGAAGTGATGTCGAATGACAGCATTTTGTAATTTTGTTGGTCGATTTCTAATTTGTGTAGCCATTCTACAAATGAGAATATATCTTTTACAGTGTTTTGGTTTTGACGAATGTGTTTCAGTTTGTTGGATAAACGTTTGGCCAGTTTGTAATTGAAGTTTTTTGAGGAGGACACAATTGCGCGAATAGGAATGATGCCATCATTGTCTACCTTTTTTTGTGAATTTTTGGCAAGCCGTATAGGCGAGCCGGTTGAGCTCCTCTAGATCTTGCATAATTGTATTCTTCTGGTGTGATGTATCCTTCATTTTTTAATTCTAATAATTTGGTATTGAGTTGATCTTCATTTTTTATTGTTTGATCTTGTGGTATTTCTTCAAATGTAGTGGTATCCGATAGGATATTGTGTAATTTCGTTATGTAATCATGTCTGTTTAGGATGACTACACTCCGTCCTTTGTCAGGACAGGTTACCACTATTGTTTTATCTTGTGCTAATTTTTTTAGTATTTGCTTGGTTTTATGTATCTATTGTTGTTGGTTCTTTATGTTCTTCATTACTGTTCATCTAAAATTGTTACACGTAGATCGTATCTTGTTTGCATATTCCAGTTGGTTGGGAGTTAAGTTGTATTTGATATTTTCGTCTTCATCTTTTTCATCGTAGTCATGCTTGTCAGTTGCATAGCCGAGTAGGTTCACGAAGAAGTTTTCAATATTTGAGATAAATGTACGGTCGTCAAATTCAGTTAGTGGAAGTACGAAATCAAGACCATGTTCTAAAACTGATCTCTCTTCTATGGAGAGTTGGTGATGAGATAGATTTGTTATGATACATCGACGTTGTGTTTGTTGGTTTATTTGTTGTGATGGAGAGTTTTTTGTTCCCCTTAGATCTTCAATTTTTCTTTTGTGGGTTTCTTCCCATTTAATTGATTTTTGTTTGACCAGTTGTCTACAGACTGCTTTGATCTTGATTGATGTGAGGCTTGTGATATCTTTTTCCAACAGTGACATAACATTTTTGCTTGTTTTGTAGTTTATTGTTAGTTCGCTTTTCTTTACCTTAATTTCATCTGGAAGTAATTGCATACGAAATATGTGGATTGCTCGTTTGTAATGTTGGTGTGTAGTTGGTGTTTTTATTCTGACAAACGATGGGGTCAGTTCTTCACGTTTATAAATTTTCAAGAATTTTATGTCTTTTTTTATTTTTTCTTGTTTGATTTGTACTTTAGCATACCAGAATACATTTCTTGCAGTTATAGACCCAAATCGCCGTCTGATATAATGAACATAATTATGGATGTGGGTGTGGGTGTGGACTCAAATGAAAGATAGTCACACCGCACACCGACACTCACCCCACATCCACCCACACTCACTTACACCCACCACACTCTCATGTTAATCTTTTCGAACAGATGCACCAAGATAATGGATAAAAGTCATTGAATTCTGTCTATATAAAAAGGAAAAAAACTGTTCAATTAAGCATATGACGATTGAACATAAATATTGATAGTATGAAGGTTGATTCCTTCTTGATACAGAAATACTCTTAAAAAATTTAATTCTCAACTCTAATTTAAGACAAAAAAAATGAACAAAATTTTTATTTTACACCTTTTTTTTCTGCACATGATAATATAAGTTCAGAACTAATAGTATATCATCATTTTGTTTTAAATATTAAAATAAACAATCATCAAATGAGTTCACAATCGAAGGATGTTATTGATGTTGAGATAATAAAATTTTTGTTTCGGTTAATGACATATTATTGTTGTTCCTCATTAATACATTCATATCTCAAATAATCTTCAAGTGATGATTGGAATCTGTGTTTTGAGCAAGCAAAACCACTGAGACAGCATATATATTTGCTTGAAATAAAAATAAAAAATAAATCTCATTTAATTCAAAAGAAATGTATTAAAAGAAAAACAACAGAGAAAATGACAACATGCCTTACATGTGAGTGCGCGTGTGTGTTCGCCTACTCTGTACACACAATGACCATATGAGAGAGAGAGAGAGAGAGAGAGAAAAAGAAAAAAGAAATAGGTCAAGAAAGAAATATTTCTTTTTTCCTTCTCTCGCCCATAAGTCATTGTTCATGTGATCATTGATGATCAATGATCACATGTACAATTAATGTGTATATCAATTGAGCTATATCTAGACCCATACATTGAGATAGTTGTGATTGAATTTATCTCAATGTATGTGTGTGTCTAGATTAAAGCTTAATTAAACTCGACGTCTAATTATTTTTCGACGAGAAAAAAAAAATTATTTTTGGGGGGTATATATACGAATGATTTTCTATGTAAAATCATTCAATTTATTGAATCATACATTAATCCTTTTCTTTTATGTTTTAGGTCAATTTAACGATACAAAATGGAACAATTCAACATCGAACAATACAATAAAAAAATGTAGGTATCAGTTTTAGTTTTTTTGTTTTCTTTTTCTTTTTTATTTTACGATCATGAGGATGGTGGGTAAGGCCTCCTTTGATCTTTTTCATTTATTTTTTTTTCTATCCTTTTAGGTCAATATGAACATATCAAACTTAGTAAGTGATTTCTTTATCTTAAATTTATTTTTTTTTGTTTTAGATTCGTTCAGATGAATTCAAGTAAGTCAATTTTTTTCATTACTATTTTTATCTTTTTCTATTTTAGGTATGGAATAGTGAAAAAAGAGATAACAATGGAGTAAGTTCCTCTATCTCTTTTTCATAGATATTATTCATTCAATCGTTTTTCTTTTCGTTTAGTTAGCAATATCATTACATCGCGTCATCTTCCAACACCAGAGCACGTGAGTAATTATTTAACTTTTTTTTTTGAGATAAGAATAGGGCACAAGGGAAAATTGAGAATATATAGTGACAGTGAGAATAAGTAGAGTTAGAGTGACTCTCAGCACAGTGAGTGTTAGTGGGGGAGGGGTGAGTTATGTTCGTTAAGGTTAGGTTCTTCTTATTTACAGGACTTCCGGGCAGTCCCTAAAAGCTCGGCCAGGAATCGTCTTGGTGTCCGTGGCACACGACCAGGCTTATTCAGACTCATTGACATATCTCTCGCGGGGAGGGTATGAATGATATGAGTCTGTCCTGCGCGTGCATGAGCGTTACGCTCGCCATGGCTCCACCAGGATGGTTCCTGGTCGCGCGTGCGAATAGAATAAGCCATTCATGTCATCAATTCAATACGATTTATTTGAAACGAAAGAAACGCAAAAAAAAATCTATCACGACGATTCTATTCGATTGAAAAGCGTTGAACACGACTATTCCCCCAATCGACGACATAGAGATTGCCATGTCGATCGAAGGACAAACCCATGGGATAGTTCAACTGATTTGCTCCTTCTCCTTCAACATTTCCACCCACAATGACAGTGCCCTGTTTCGCTCCTTTAGGCCACCGCATCACTCGATGATTCTTCTCGTCTGCCACATAGATGGTACCCAATGTATCGATGAACAGCCCGTAAGGATGCGACAATTGTGTCAGAGCATTCCCTTTGCCTTGACCTCCAGCGACGACAATTCCTTCTTTTGCACCTTTATTCCATTTCATTACACGATTATTGTTGTAGTCTGACACGTAGACAGTCTGTTGTTGATCGACAAAGATGTAGGTTGGCCAGTTGAGTTGATTGAGACCAGCACCATAGCTATTGCCACCAGCCACAAGAGTTCCATTCTTGTCTCCTATTTGATATCGTCTTACTTCATGTTTGTCGTAGTCAGAGATGTATAGATATCTCTGATCATCCATGGCCAATCCATAAGGATCGATGTTGGGAATGAGGATTTCTCCTTGAGTTGTTCCACTACGACGAGACCATCGTACGACTCGTCCATCATCGCAAATAATGAGACTATCCGTCTCTTTGTTGATCAACACATCGGTTGGTCGAGTCAATTGATCCAATCGATTTCCTTGACCATTGCCACCAGCTACAACTTGTCCATTCGTATCACCCATCTTCCATTGGATGATACGATGATTGGAGTAGTCAGCGATGACCATCGTTTGATCATCATCAACGAAGAGACCTTGAGGATAGTAGAGTTGATTGATGGCACTGCCTTTTCCATGACCTCCAGCAACAGTCATTCCCTTCTGGGCCCATCGGGCATCGGCTGGAATATTGAGAATTACTACAATGAACGAAAAAGAAAAGAAATCGTCGTTGTCGAAGGGATCTCGTCTCTCGTGAGAGCAAGCGCTAGAAATATGACATGCATCTTTGAAAATGCTCATTCCACAGAAAAAAATTCAGAAGTCTTTTCCTAGTTTCTTATGAGAAAAAAAGGATTTGGTAACGATTTTTACATCTAGGTTACTTCTAGTGGTTGCCAAGATCTTTTTGATCATAAAAATAACACCTGGAGATTGTTGTAAGGAGGTTCTCCAAGAAAGAGTAATACTAATTCCATGTAAGTTTTCGAGAGAAAAATATAAGGATCTGAGGATTTTTTTCAGAATTGCAAGAATTCAGAATCTTTTTGGCAGAATGATCATTTATATGAATATCAGAGAAGATTCTATCTGCATCTTGTGAGAAGAATATCGAATCGCTGAACAACATAATATCAAACCTAATCCTTATGTTTTTTAGAAAACCTTAAGGATACATGATTTACTGTATGATGAATGTAGATCTACTGAAGAATCTCCTAAGTATTTGCATAGAGAATGCCGGTGAAATTTTATAAGGCTTTTGATAAGTTATGTCAAGCTGTCCGAAGAACAACCGTGATGTACTCTGAGAGGGCTTCTACTTTTGCAAATGTTGAAAAGATGGATGTCAATCCGGACGAAGCTCTCCAGTGACAAACATTGGGATCTATGGATTTTATGGGCTTTGAAAAGAAAGTGTTCTAAAATGCTATTTTTAACTTTTGATGAACACCATCTTCAAACCATTGCAGAAGGGTCCTAGAACAGAATCTTGGTGACTAAATAAGATACTCTGTCAAAATCTGAAAATCTAAAAATAATGAGTATCTTCTATGAGGATCATGTTATAATCCTTATGTAGTAATTGTTCTGAGAAGTCTTCTGTAAGCTCGCATGTTATTGATATGTTCAGGTGGATCTGAAGAGTAAATATTTTGAAATAGTTGATATCAGAGATGGGGAATTTCAACTCCAAAGTTGATGCTTTTTCTCATCAGAGTGAAAATGGAGTAGGAACAGGACAGAATTGAGGTGCCTATCTTTCAATTTTATGAGAAAGTTTATAAAGAAATAAATTACTATGCTACTAATTTATATCAATCGTAGATTTAATTATGTTCGAAATCTTATGTGTATTTAACTCTCGGATGTCCAAGCTAATTTTTGGAGATAATATGATAACATGTATTCATATTTCTATGATTTTGATTGCTGAACTGGTATTCTTGCCCAAATTAGATTGTTTTCCTCTTCAATCTTGTAAAGTAATTATTAGAATTATAGTTTTCCTTTATTTAGAACAGTAAATAGAAAAAATTCCTTGAACAAAGTGCTCATCAGAAACCGATCCTGGGAGGGTTTTCACTGAATTCTTCTGAACATAATGAATATCATAGGCACAAGGGCGGATATATATAATAGAAGTCTCAGGATAATGATAATCTTCTCGAAGATTCTGAACAAGAATATTGAAAATAGACTAGATGCGATGCCATGCACAAAAAGAATGCAAGAGAGAAGGGATATGCATGAGATGTAAAGTAGACGGGAAAGAAAAAAGACACAGTGAAAATAGATGCATTTTTTAAAGATTTTGTCAGATTCAGAATAAAAGATGTCATTGGACATCTTATTAGATTCTGAGATTAAGAAATATATAAGAACAGAGTAAAGTACTCTGATCTGATTTTATCTGACTAAATAGAATTCATAAACAAAAGAAAGTTATAGCATTACATAATCCAAATCCTGTCTGCTCTTATTTGATTCTGTGTGATCTATCATGTTCTTTTACTTATTTGAGAATTGTTGATTCAATAGTTTCTATTATGGAGAAATGTACAAAATACACAATGTTGTGTTATGAAAGTCAATGTTTTCTATTATTGTAATCGTAAAATCATTTTTGACTTCACAAATGCTTTGTATAATAGATTAGTCAAGGTACAGTTGTATCTTGGAAATTTTCACATAATAGAGAACGTTTTTCTTTACAAAATATTTCGACAGAAAAAATATCGATGTCCAAATTTTTCTAAAACTATCACAAGATGAAAAATTAAATTTTTTTCTATAATCCTCTACTATACGCTGGAACATATATTTTTGTATTCCTTATTTTTCTATATATATAATATAGAAAACGATATAATATTTGATTTATTTGAACTTATATGCTTACACATATATTTTTATTCTTAGTTTTCTATACTGATATTGATAATATAGGAAGCTTGTTAGCGTAGCCCCTTTGGGACTGAAATGTGAAACTCACATATATTCTCTAGCCTCATTAAACTAATATAAAATATGTAAAGTGAAAAGTCTTTTGTAGACTATAGTTATTTTGTAGGATAATCGAACATCAGAGTAAGAGTGTTTCTAATTTCTGCATTTCGAACAGAAATTTTCTTTTTCTACGGGCACCCTATTTTTTATTTTGCTTTGCTACTATTCGCTTCTTATTATTCATTTTTTAAATTCGTTTTTCTTAATTTAACATTCTTATTATTAGAATCATTGAATTAATTGGTAAATACATCTATTTTACATATCCATTATATCTATAGCAGATCTTATGCACTATTATATATATATGTTAAGTAACTCAGAAACAATGATGTTGATTATCTTTCAAAATTATAATTTCATCAACTTTGCAAAAAAACTATAGAAAGTCTGACGTCTGGTATCCTCAATTGCTAAGATCCGTAATGAGAAGTTGTCTGTAATGGAGATGACGGTGGAGGGAGGGAAGGGAAGCCGCAAAAATTCGACTTAAAACTTACACTCACTATTTTCTTAAAAAATATGTAAGTTCCCCAAAACCAGTGATATAGATGTATTTCAAACTCGACGTCCAATGATTCTAATGAGAGACGACACTGAGTCTAAACTCTTCTCATTAAAGAGAGTCATAGATTTATAAAAAATATCTATTAACATATGATTGTTTTCGTAAAAGTCAAAATACAATTCTTATTTTGAGTAGATATCGATACTTATTCGCTAGTTACATAATCTTCCTCTAAAATTTGTGATTGAATTACTTTGTCTGTCACCTGATCTATATAAATAGTACAGAATGTATAATGTGTAATTGGAATATAGAGCTCCATATAAAACAAACAAGTCAAAAAAAAAATTGTTTAACTTCATTAAAATCAGAAATGAAATGAATGGAATAGGTCTTTTTCTTTTTACCATGTTCAATCATTCCAATTCATTTTCATTCCAATTATCAATAGGCCAGTTCAATAAAATTATGTTTATAAGATATAATATGATATGTGACTATGTTTGCGATAATGATCAAATTTCATACGATTTCATGTACGTAGTCTGCGTTTGTTGAACAAACGACCGTGCTTACGCTAATGTCTAACAGAGAGTGAATGAAAATTAACCACCTTATCAACGTAGAAAATTAAAAGAAATTACATGACGATGAAGAAGTGAACATTTTCATGAACCAAATACCATAATTGTATTTTTGATTTAGAAGCCATGAACATGAAGAAAATTTATTGATTATCGAACTCCATGTTCAACCAGATTATAACTCTCTTGTAAACTTTCTCGAGAAGATGAAATCCTGGCATTCTAATTTTCAAACTAAATTTACACATGAGTTGCTTAAGCTATTTGGATAGACATGAAAAGGAATGAAAACTTCCTTCTGATGCTGAATATCCGTTTTCTATTGATGAATTTTCAGATTTCATAAAAGAAATTGAGTAATTTTCCGTACGTCAACTACGATAAAGCAAGCAGATATTTTTGAAAATAAACTCATTAAAACATGTCGAAATTATTACGAAGACAAAATCATACAAGTGTTTTCAAACGAGTATATTTGTTCAAGGTTTTTGATTTAACCTGAAAGAAACTGAATTCACAGATCTTTGAAAATTTTTTCGATTCTATTCATCTCAACTCATGAGTTAGGAAGTTTTTTTTCAATTTGACTCAATTCAATTCGAATCATGTATTGAATTGCCTGGCTTTTGAATTGAGTTGCTCAGTTATGAATCGAACGTATAGTAACATGTAAAATATATACGATAAAAAAAATCATTCTACTTTCACACTCACTGTGAGTCATTTTTATCATTGTGTTCTTAAATAGATTTAAACGTGATTTTTTTACATGATGAAGATAAAAATATGAAGAAAAAGAATGAATAAATAAATTTGATAAAGTTATTTAAATATTTTTACTAATAATGTACTCTCTTAACAAGAACTGAGGTGATTACAATACTCAATAATTTGTAGATGAATGCAACAACGAGAACGGAGTACCGCTATTTTCTAATAAAGAAAAAACAAATATCTACTTCAAGGGAACACTAAATGCAACAAAAAAAGTAGACAGCATTTTTCTAATCGCAAATTATTTCTTGATATTTTTTGTAACGTTACCATCAGGAAATGCTGCATTAGGATAAATAATATTGATAAAGGTATTCTCTTTTAAGTGTATACGGTTCGTCTGATTTCACTGATTTTAATGATCTTCGTTTAATACTTGTTGAATTGATAAACTTTCTATCAATTGATTTCTTTTCTCGTTGATTTAAGCCATCAAATAGATTAAATTTCAAGAATAGAAATTAAACGATTGTGACTTATATTGGATTTTTTTTTCAACGATTAGCTATCGACCGATCACTTTATATTGTGCTACTATAATTAGTCGTGATGCGACAAAACAAAACTTGGATTATCTCTTACCCGATAGTTAAGTAAAGTACGGAACAGGCGTCGAAATCGGATCACTTTTTGGATGATCCGATCCTGCCCAATTGAAAATGGTACCATTAAAAATATATTTCTTTTACAAAAAAGAATTTCTACAAGATGGCACTCCACGATCACTGCAGTAATTTGTTAGAACATAAGAGTGTGGGTGTGTGCATGGATGTGAGTGTGAGGGTGGGTGTGGATCTTCTCTTCACGCACACCCTACTCAAGAAAAGTCCAAAATACCGCCATCCCGAAAAGTAGGATTTCTTGAGATTTGGACGGTTTTTGATTTATAGCGTTTCTTTTACACTATATATCAGTCACTTGAATAGGATAAATTTGTAGCCTATACCGTTCTCTATCTAATAAGACATTCCAGACTCAAATGGTCAAACTGTTAATTAGAAAACATCAAAATATTGGGCACATACATTTTTAGCGATTTTTTAGGGTCAAAATAGACCCTTTAAACTTGTTTCAGCTGGCGTTTTTCATAGGTAAAATCAAATGACCAAATATTTTGGATTTAACTATGGTTTAACTAGATGTTTCATTTGAGATAACTAAATCGAAAAAAAGCTTTTTTCCCCTGCGGTCTAGGATGGTCCTATCGCGCACTCTCTCTTAAGTACCA
>CAJNOL010004847.1:0-13602 GCA_905250125.1 Rotaria sordida
ATCATCGCGTGATTGAATACTACATATTTAAATAATAAATCTGAGAACGATTATCAAAATTAAACAAATGATGAATAACAAAGAAGATAACCTCAAAGTAGAAGTGATCGGCAACACCATATAAGCAGATAAAGAAGAACGAAAAACATCTATACAATTAAAGAATTCAGAATATATTTGCAGTAAATAGAGAGAGAGAGAGGAACATATTCACTTTCATGTCTTTCCGTTTTTGAAACAGCTTTCTATTTTGTAGCTCCAAGATTGATTTGATACGATTTTCGCATTTTATTATTATCAAGAACTCAATAGATAAACTTGTTTTAGGTCCTTTTCGTATTTATAACACAGTCTTCAATTTATTCGATTTTTTTCATGATAGTTTTAAAGTATAGCTTTGTTGCGAGTTGAAAGACAATATGAAAGAGATTGATGTTGTTCTCAAAGGATTATTACACGTTAATGAAAATACAGTGCTCCTTACTTATACGACCGTTATAATATAAATACTCTGCTAATCTTCCGATTACACTAACAAATCAAGAAAACTCTGGTGCATATAAATACACTTTGTTTACACCAGAGTTCAGATTAGAAGCAAACTTGTTTCTAGTTTTTTAGAAAAATTTTCATTTTTATTGTGTCATTTGCAGTGTCTAATTTCAAAAACCTCATGCACGACGCTTGTTGTTAACTACAAATGAGTTGTGCTGCTTTTCTTGGATGTAAATGAGTTTCTAGATGGTTGCTTCTCTATCTCAATAATAAGTACGCCTTCTCAATTGAAATATCTTTTTCTTCCTTATAAAATTACCATTTTTCGTTTTCAACACTATTTTGAAAAAAGTGTACCAACACGTTTTGGTTTCACTTCAGATTATTGACTGAACATTCTTGTCAAGGAGTTACTTCAAAATGGAGCATTTACGTTTATGGGTAAATAAAAGATGCAGTTATTCAATTAAATTTATTTCGTTCACCATTGAGGTTGTGGGTATGTGGGGTGTGGGTATGGGTTGTGGGTGTGTGGGTTTGGGTGGGGGTGGGAGTGTGGGTGTCTCTTTATTCACATCCGCACCCACGCCCACACCCCACACCCACGCCCACACCCCACACCCACGCCCACACCCACACCGACACCCACACCCCACCCACCAATTCCTGTACTCCATATAAAATGAATGTCATTAAACAAGTATGAGTTTTTTTTTTTCTTCTTTGACGTCATTCGTTGTCTTCTCTTTCGGTGAATGTTATAAGAATTAAAAAAAATAAAAAAAGACGGCAAACACAGACAGCAACAGAACATAAACGTGTGGGACGTGGTAAAAGTAAAATACGAATCATTCTAAAAAAAACTAACGGTGTAAGACGCAAAAGTTTTGTCAACAGCAATACTTCATCAAAATTACCCAGAACGTTTCGGCTTCAATTACTTGACTGTTGTGAGTAAATTATTAGGAAGGTTCAAGAAGCAGAATAAACTGTTTTGAATATCATATAGTTAGCACCAAGACACTGCAATTATTCGAAGCGATTTAGACAGATATCCATGACATTGACATCCATGATTAGCTTTACTGGAGCTGATCGATTTGTCAATCAATGTCAGTTATCAGCCCTGTTCATTCACTATTTCGCAGTTGTCTCATTTTTTTTAATCTTTTCATTCAACTCAATTCTATAATGTTGTCTCTATATCACATGACTTGTCTGTTTCTTTTTTTTCTCCTACTCTATTCGTCCATTTCAGTTATCAAAGAGATAAGAAACGGCAACCTATATAATACAACGCCGAATTGAATGAGATCACATATAAAAAGAAGACAAAAACAATGGTAAACTTTGGGCATGGGTAAGAGTAACAGTAGAAAAGCTTTCAATTGGAACCCAATATACAAAGATGAAGGTCAGAAGCTGTCTGTCAGAGAACTCTCTAAAAAAAATTGGTGTCATAGGAAACTATTAAAAGTTTTAGCAAAGATCCAGAACCTTTTAAGGTTTCATTCTTTTATTAGAAAACCATAAAAAGGTTCTAGATGATTTTAAGAACCATGCCAAATAAAAAATGGTTCCAGAGGTTGAGAAGAGTCCTATCTTCCACCGTTTTTCTACATAAAGAACCATGATAGATAACAAATAGTTCCAGATATTTAGAAAAGTTCTATCTCGCACCAATTTTTTTTCAGAAAGAATCATGTCTGATGAAAAATGGTTTAAAAAGTTTAAAATGGTTCTGTCTCACACCTTTTGTCTTTATAAAGAACCGTGACTGATAAAAAATGGTTCCAGAGATTTAAAAAGAGTTCTATGCTGAACCACTTTTTTCTGTGAGGCATCACGACTAAAACAAAATGATTCCAGCGAATAAGAACCATAACTGACTTTAAATGGTTCTAGGGATTTATAAGAGTTCTGTCTCGCACCGTTTCTTTCCCATAGCGGTAACGATTGGTACGGAAAAAGTTACCAGTTACTTTTTCAGGGTAAGTTCTTTAAAACGACGAATTATGACTTCTTATGATCGAATTTTGCGAAAAAATTAATTTTTGAATTTCGGAGTTACCCGGTAACTGGTAACAGAAAACCAGTTACCAGATACCAGATAACTCCGGGATTTAAAAATCAATCTAACGACAAAAATTCGATCATAGCAAGCCATAATTCGTCGTTTTAAAGAAATTACCCTGAAAAAGTAACTGGTAACTGCTCCGTTACCAGTTCCCGAGTAACTGGTAACGGGGCAGTTACCAGTTACCCGGGAATTGGCAACTTCTCCGTTACCGTTACCCTGGAGCGGTAACGATAACTTCCCACCCCGAGCAAAAGCTTGATTACGTAATACTTGAAATTTCCGTGCTAATTTATAAAACACTAATATCCTAATTAACATAAGATAAACTTCGCTTTCTCTAAGCTCGGTTTGATTACAAATTTTTGAAGTTCGATCGGTTACATTCGATTCGGTTTAGCAAAAATGCCAACCGATCCCATCTCTGATCAAAATATGCCCCCCTCATATTCGAATATACTCTGAGTGTAACGAATGATATATATGGAAGCGTTCAGAGAGGGATACCCCAATTTTGCTTTCTTTCTAAAATCTACATAGTACATCAGAGCAGTATGGTTTTTTTTTATCAGGTGTAGTTCATACATAGAGCTAGTATATACCTACCTTTTTAGTCCTATATCATGACAGAAGCAATGCGTCTCTAGTATTTTCTTTACATCATTTAGTCCAAGATACGTCGTTCAGATTTTGTTTCTATAATTTAACTCTCATATGGTGAATTCTTATGAATTCTCCAAGTTCTTCAGAATCTACAATGTAGACATTCAATGCGGTATTAATTTTGAGATCAGCGTCAGATTAACAACTTTATAAAACTTTCTAACAACATATATTGGACTGAAAAAGTTGGGAGACCAGCCAAAGACCAAAACTCATTTAAAAATATTTACTACAGTAATATAAATTAGTTTAGCGTTAATTTGATGAAATCTTCTCTTCGCAAAAACGCATACTGACATGTTTGTCCAGTTTTTAAACTAAGTTCTTGCTGGTAAAACTCGTTTGCTAGTACTTCATTTTATTTCAGATGCTCGAAGTTAGAATTGAATTATGGGAGCGAAGTCTGAACGAAATATCTTGGACTATATGATGTAAAGAAAATACTAGAGACGCATTGCTTCTGTCATGATATAGGACTCAAAAGGTAGGTATGTACTAGCTCGATGTATGAACTACACCTGATAAAAAAACCATACTGCTCTGATGTACAGGGTTGGAAATAATATTTTGATAGGGGGGTACCGCTATAATTTCAAATAGAAGACATAATGAATTTTATATCAAATGAAAGCTCATCAAAAATGGGGTTTGTTGATACTGAATAGCAAGGATTATGAACACTTTTTAATATCGAACTTAAGAAACTTTCAGAAATTTTATACTTTTTTTGTGGTGGAAAAGGAAAGTGCCAGTAATTGAAAAATGGATTAAAATGTTTTTCTTGGATATTTTTACATGGTTCGATAGAGCTCATCGAGCTCTATAAAACTGAATATATGAAAAAATTTTTAAACGGAGTTGTTGGGTTCAAATTCACTGAAAACTGTCTAATGAATGTACCGAAAAACTCTCATTTTTTACACTTTTTGTAGGGAAAAAAGTGGTCTTTTTTACACTAAATTCAGCTGTTTTCCATTAGTATCCTTATGTAAAATGTTTGAAAATATACTCATTCGATGCAGTGTGAAAAACTGCATCGAATGAATATATTTCGAAACATCTGAGGAAATAAAAATAATCAGAAAAAAGGAAATTTTTTTGAATATTCGAGTGTTTTTCTTCCATATCAAAAATATGACTTTTTTTAAGCATTTTTTAAGATTTTCCAAATAGTTTTTTGAAATTTTTATCACAAAAAAAGACTCAAAAAAATTTTAATATACACAGTTTTGTAGAGCTCGATGAGCTCTATCGAACCATGTAAAAATATTCAAGAAAAACATTTGAATCCATTTTTCAATTACTGACACTTTACTTTTCCACCACAAAAAAAGTATAAAATTTCTGAAAGTTACTTAAGTTCGATATTAAAAAGTGTTCATAATCCTTACTATTTAGTATCAACAAATCCCATTTTTGATGAGCTTTCATTTGATATAAAATTCATTATGTCTTCTATTTGAAATTATAGCGGTACCCCCCCCCCCCTATCAAAATATTATTTTCAACCCTGTACTATGTAGATTTTAGAAAGAAAGCAAAATTGGGGTATCCCTCACTGGACGCTCCCATCTCTTCTAACAACATTAGCTTCAACCCTCATATGTATTCTGTACTAATATTATATCTTCATAGCTGGTGAGAGTCCACTGTGCTTCCACTATTGGCGAATGTCATATTGACGATAGTCGTATTGATGAAAGTCTTATTGACGAAATTCAGAAACCTCAAAAATCTTCTGGATACTGAACAGTCTTTTGGAATTACAGCGAAAACTTTCTGATTACAGAGAAGTTCTTGTGTTGCACAAGGAAACATCTTCAGAGAACTAATCAATCTCTATGAGTGGTGGCGAAAGCTTTGGAAAAACAGATAAAATTATTAGCGCAACAGCAAAAAGGTTCAAGGGATCAATCTATGTGTTAGGCAATTCACGACAGTCCTAATGCTATCGGGCGATGTCTTTAGGTGACAGTGAAAATTTTTGCAGTACAGATGAATTCATAAGAGCAACAGCACAAAGCTTCAGAAGCCTACTATCTATGTACTTAATAGCAAAACCATCAGTATTCACAGGATGCCTACGAGCGAGTACGAAAGCTGTTTCAACACACAAGAATGTTTTAGAGACGGTGCAAAAATTCCATGGAACCGATCAATGTGTTACGTGCTTGAGGAAAGTTTCACGATAGTAACTTATATCTCTGGAAGACGGGAAATGGTCATTGATCTTACAGGCATTGATAAAGGGTGGGGTGTGGGTGTCCGTGTGGGTGCGGATATGGGGTGTGAGTGTAGTTGTGAAATATGGGGTGCTGGTGTTGTTGTATTGTTCGATAACACACCCACTCACAGCTACACCCGCACACCCTAGTTCACTCATGAAGAATGTGACATGACTAAATATTTTTATTTTGCTACTGTAGATAAAGCTAATTCAACACAATTAATATGTGTGCTGCAGCTGTGGATATCACAGAAAGACGGAAAATTGCATTGGTTATTGGAAACAACAAGTATAAACAATCACCATTAGATAACTGTGTTAATGATGCAAACGATTTGACCAAAGCACTCAAAAAAATCGGATTCTTAGTGACCACCAAACGGGATCTCAATTGTGAAGAGATGGAAAAAGGAATCGAAGATTTTGCTGACGAAATTCAACGAGGTGATCTCGTTGTATTCTTTTTCTCAGGCCATGGTATTCAACGTGATGAGCAGAACTATTTAATTCCATGTGATGACGATCGCATTCGAACTTTAGGCGATCTGAAATTTCGTGCAGCCAATGCCCAAAGAGTCCTAGAACTAATGTCCGACAAGGATCCTTTTGTACTTGTGTATTTACTGGACTGTTGCCGCACTTATTGGCTTCCAAGCGTTTCAAAATCAAAATCAACAATCTCATCATCAACAGGAATGGCGGCGATGACTGCAAAAGCTGGTATTTTGATTGCTTTTGCTTGTGCTCCTGGTACTATAGCCAAAGATGAGGCACCGAACGGAAGAAATGGAATATTTACGTATCATCTGCTACAAAATATCACTCGTCCAGAGGAAGATATTATTATGCTTCTTATAGATGTGACTAATGGCGTGGTCACGGATACAAAAGGTCAACAAATACCTTACATGACATCCGCTTTAACACAGAGAGGCATTCGTTTGGCATCACAAAAAAATAAGACGATTGGACCAATGGAAGAGTTACCAAGCAGTGTCGAATCCACTGTGATTCCAAAGAGACGGGGTGAGTATAGCTGTAATGTTACATCAGAGACAACCTGCAACAGTACGACTGACAATGCTCCTAAGGAAATTTCATGAATCCTTCACTGTCTGTCAAAAATAATTAGTTTCTCTTAAGATGGAGTAGATTAGGGATGGCACTTTAACTTTACTTTAAAGTTAAAGTTTAAAGCACTATTTTAAACTTTCAAAGTTAAAGCTAAAGTAGTCTACTTTAACTTTAAACTTTTTAAAGTTAAGGTCTACGGGTAGGAAGTTATCGACGGTAACTGCCATCATTGGGTTCTCAAGTACTACTAAGAGCAGTACTCTTGGATCCTCAAGTCCTACTACAGGGATACGCTTGGGTCTTCAAGTCCTATTATAGGGGGCACCCATGGGCTCTCAAGCCCTACTATAGGGAGTACCCTTAGCTCCTCAAGTCCTACTACAAGTAGTTCCCTTGGATCCTCAAGTCCTATATTAGTAGCTGCTCCAATAATAAGAAAGAAAAGGCATCCTGAAACCTAATTGATCAAAAAATGGGCCAATCAGATTGCAAGATTTTGTTCCTCGGTGATAAATAGGGTAGACCCCGCATATATACTCCTCATTCGATAGGGTGTCCTCGATAACCTTAGAATCGGCCCGGACATGACTAGTAGTTGCCCTGGTAATAAGAAAGAAAAGTACGCCTAAAATCTGATTGGTTAAAAAACGGACCAAGTATTAATGGAAAAGAATCTTTTATTCTATTTAAAATTTTCAATTAAATTTGAGCAAACTGAAAAGTTCTTCAATGAAACCGAATGAATTATTTTAGTAAGCTCAAACCTAGAGAAATCTTCGCTCTATTCAGTTCGAAAGAAAACTGATTCTACTTTCTGCTTTTTTTATGGTAAAACTTACTTTTTGCCATGCACCATCCTATGTTTTGTCTGCTTCAGTCTAATCTTATGACAAAATAGCACATTTTATCAACTTGCTGTACTTGTACTAAAGCAGGCTCGATCTAATCTCTATAAAAATTTAGACAATGCCGGTCTTCTATGACACTATTTTCAATAGAATAAACGATTATTTTTATTACTAAGATTTAGTTGAAAATCAATGATTAAATTCTTTGTCAGAGGTGTAATTTCACTCGACAAGACTGAATACGTTTCAAACGCAATCTATTCACCACTTCGTGAATCACGAGATACGAAAAAAAATGGTTGAAGATTGTTTTAGAACATCATTTCGTTACAGTACATCAATGATATTACCTCTCATGTATACAACTCGTATTTTTGATGACCACTCAATTTTTATTGGGCAAATTCATATTTTGTTTTCGTTCAAGATGCTTTCCTTACTTTCTCCTGATGAGCTTGACGATAAAAATGAAAGTTATACAACGAAAAGACAAAAACAATCTTATTAATTCTATCTATATATGTCTATAGATGTGATCAACCTATTAAAAAAACTCAAAGGTGATATGGTCTAAAATATTGATCAAAAGATACATGTTCTGAAATAAGAGACTTTTTAGATCATTTTCTCGATTATGTTGATTTAATGAATTTCAATTCAAAATACCAATTCAAACTAGAATTTCCAGCCATTTCGTTTTATGAAACATTGCTTCATACGAAATACAGACGAAGAACATAGCATTAAGATACAACAAGAATGTAAGACAAGAAATGATAGAAATATTTCACGAAACAAAAAAGACTGAACTAAAAATTTTGTTTCAAACGAATGTAAATGTATCAAAATTAAGCTCTCGTTATTTTGTACTCATAAGCATATAGTCCGTTCTGTATATTGTGTTGCTTCCATGTTAGTGAAATCAAAAAAAACACCAATATGAGAACTGCAAGTTTCATCAACAGCGAAGAAAGTTAAAGATTTTTGATATTTTTATATGAAAAAAAAATGCGATTTTACTTATTTGATGAGAGAACAAGCAACGTGTATCTATGATGAAATATACCATGTAGGAACAATTTTACAGTTCTGTAACTACGCACTAATGGAATATAACTACTGAACATTTTCTTTGATCTTCCGTAAGGAAAAAATATAGTAAAATCATATTTGTAGCATATAAAGATTAAGAAAATATTCAACTTCGTTCTATAACAATGAAAATGTGTTCATCTATTTCTCATAAAATAAGAATACAGTAAAACATGAATTGAAGATTTAAATCCAGTTAAAAAAAATAATAATCAATTATATAGTAAAGTCGAGAAATGTGAAAACAAATAAACATACAACTTTGACTATTGTACAAAAAGGAAATCAAATAGAAATATTAAATTCATCACTGTGTGCAGTCATCTAGTAGTTTATAACAACAAAATCAATACAAACTATATTTATTTATTTAAATTATTATTCACGCTACTACGTAGTTTTTTATTTCCTTATGATTTATCGTCAATCTGAAAAATTGTATTTTACTTGCAAAAGAAGTTTACGATTGCAAAGTAAAAAACGTTTTTTTTAAAGGTGTACACACGATTGATTAGAAAATAATAGAAGATACAGTAGATGAGTCATTAAAACGACTTTTTCTTCTATTTTTTTTAATTTTATTACATGACTTTCCTTTATTCTTAAGTTTTAACCAATTTCGATACACTTTAATGTATTCATGTTTTTCTAAATATTGTTCGGAAAAAATGAACACGTGCTTCACATTAAATATGCATAGCTTCATCTATGAGTAAATCGATAAAGTAAAAATTCATCTGAGTTCTTGTTAAAGTACACAAATGAAGTTAACCAATTTAAAATTTCATCTTATCAATAATCAATGTTTGTCAATACGGAAACTATGTTTTATAGAAAAATAATGTCAAGTGTTTGAAATACATCTAGTTTTCAAAAATGTTTTTTACCATAGAATGTCGATTTTTCTAATTCGTGTTTTACTTATGAGAGACCCAGGTCGATCAATCCGATAGTCGGATCTTATCGGATCCGATAGGTGTCCTACAGGTATCCGATAGGATAATATCAGATCCGACAGTAATCCGTGAAACGGAATCACGGCGGGTCCCATCAGTAGTTGGATCCCATCGGATCCTATAAGAGATCCGACAGTTGGATCCGATAGTATCCCAAGATCGTTATCTAGTACTGATAAAATGAATGCTAATAAAATTTGCAGCAATTAGGATTCATCCGACGGGAATCCGACGTGATTCCGTTTCACGGATTCCTGTGGGATTTTGTCGGCTGGTCGGATCTTACAAGATCCTATGAGATCCGGTATCGGATTGATGGACCTGGGGACTATTAATAACGATAATCGTTATTGTAAAAATGAAAAAAGAATTAGGTATTATTTTAAAAAAAGTTTACTCGAAAAATCACTTCTTAACATTCAATGATTAAGAACGACTTCTACCTATATTTTTAACGCTTTGACTGTCAAGCATACAAAGGAGACAAAGTAGTTGAACCATAGTTGCGTAATGATTGTTATTTGATCGATTCGTAATTTCTATGTGAAGTGAGGAGCATTCCTTCGGTTTACATTTTTGACTTTCTTAATGTTTTATGGAATTAATCACTCATTGAAATATGAGAATCAATGTTTGTTGTTTAAAACAATCAAATAAAAGTTCATTAGGCTTACAGATATATACTTTCGAATAAAGTATTTAAAAAATTTAATTTTTAAGTCAGATACGACACTTTAAGATAAAAAACATTTTAACAAAGAAGTCTAAATTTAAGCAAATAACGAGTGAGCCGTAAAGAATTACACTGGTAGCATTCTTTCAAAATTTCTCTTCTGTCATTCACGTAATTCTAAAACTTCTTCAATACTTTTGGATTACGTCTCGTCTCACAATGAAACTAAATGTAAAAATGTAAAATCTTTTCTTTTTCTTCGTTTTTACTGGTATATTTTAAATGTTTATCAATATTGACTTTGTTGTAATGTGATCACAACTAGTCGTTCCAAGTAGTTCCTTCCACAATTTCTAATTTCATGCATATAAACCAGACAAATTCGATGAACAACAGTTGAAGATGAGAGTGAAATTGTAAAAGATGGGTTGGATTACGGTTGTTAATCGTGTTATTTTTTTGCTTTATAGAGAATTTCATGTGCAATTTTTTGATGAAAAAGTTGTCTCAGTTAAGTGAAGAATAGAAGAGATATTTTTGGAAATATTAACAGTGCGATTCTTTACGGCGTACTCATTATTGTTTTGTTGTCCATCTGGTCAGTAATTGGATCGCGAGGAGAATCAATTCAATGGTAGAGGAGAGTAGTTACCGTTACCAAACAACTATTCTACAACAGTTAACAGAAAATTGGTCAGCTTGATTAAACGTTTCTTAACGAACAAATTAAGCTTAAAAATTTTCCGTTAACCGTTACTCGGTAATGACAACTTCCTTCTTAAAAGTATCACTCTATAATATGAACACGACAGCTCTGTCATTGTTCAATTTGATTTTCTTTAGAATACAAAGATAACGTTGAAGAAGAAATGAAGAGCGAGTGGCTGTCGAGGACTTGCCAAGAGAGAAAAGTTGAGTCTTTGATTACTTTCACTTGTTTACATTGTGAGAAAATAAATTGAAGTTATTGTTGATAATTTAACACATTCTCTTATGTAAACAGAACGATAATTTGATGTTTGCATTTGTCAATTAATCAAATTTAAAGTAGACTGCAGGCAATGAAAAACTCGAGTAGATTATATTTTTTACTTATATATATGGATAAATTGCTTTCAAAAGTCAAATTACAGATAGATTCAATGTATGATCATAAATTACGTATTTCTTTTTGCAAAAATTGTCAATTATCTCTGAATTTTACTTTCTAAATAATCTGAAAGTACTCCACTTTGATCTAACCTCGAAAATTGAATAGAAATGAATTATTTAATTTGATTGAAAATTCATGAAGTTAAATAATTCTGTTTGATGCAAATGTTTTGAATCCATACACCTTGAACGAAAATCCTTCTTCTTGTTCTTTGTATTCTATATTGTTAGGTGATTATGGATAAAAATCCGTTAAGAGGTATAACAGTTGATAATTCCAAATGTTAATTAATTGAAAGCTCGAATCATTTGTCTCAAATTAATTTTTCACATACGTTTGTTAATTTAAAGAGTCCTACGCAATCTATACTGGGACTAGGATGTGGTTGTGGATATACAGAGGCCGAATGTGGATGTGGATGTAGGTGTGAGTGCGGATGTGGCTGTTAGTGTGTGATTAGAAAAATAGAGCCGATACTTACATTCCCATTCCATACCCACACCCTCTTGAAAGATCCTAATTGAATACTTTAGTTTCCCTATCAAGATTCTGACCAGGATTAGTATCTGTTTCTCAAGGATTCGTAATGCTGTTTCTTGGAAACCTCCGAACAGGATCCTGAACAGTTACAGTAAAGATTCCAATAACAGATATGTATTAGATTTCAGAGATTTCGTTATTTCATGACTGCTAAATCAGACGAGACTCCTAAAAAACACAGAAAGACGTGCTAAAAATTCGTTAAAACGGCATTTTAGAATCTCGATTTAATACTATAGCATTTTCTCTCTGTGGGCATCAATCAGTGAAAAGAAAACTTCATAGAACAGCAACATATTTTAGATAAGCCTTATACACTGATTAAGTCTTTGTTGGATGTGGACATTATTAATTAACTTTATACTTCATCTGCTTTCTACATTATGTTCGCTCCACTATTTCTTAAGTTTGTGCGAAATATATATGATAAACGGTAGAAAATACAAATGAATTTATGATAATTACAATACTTAGTAATTATTCAATTTTCTTTCGATAACATAGCTTGATATTATTGTAAATTGATAAAATATAATCAGTGTGTTATAGTGAATTTTGACTTAAGGCCACCTCCTCTAAAGCAGTCAATTTTCGTCAAAAAAAATTAAAATTAAGATAAATTCATGAGAAGATAACCCAAGGTCTGATCGTTCACAAGTGAAATATTTTTTTTAATTCGATAACTCTTTTCTTTTTTGTCAAAGTTTATCATGATTTCTACAATGATCTGTCTGAACAATATGTTGTTTTCACAAAAGAAGCATTTCAGAGTATTGAATTTGTCATCCTATTGTTCCGCACAAAAAAGTTAGAATTTAAAACAAAAGGACTCGGCCAGACACTGCAATTTTACATACTCTTTCGAATAAAAAGAAGTTAAATATTCAGAATGAGCATCCACAGAGAATTTTGAGTGACCAAATGAGCAATCCTCGACCCTTGCTTGATGAATTCACTACAGTCCCAACATATCCTGATAATTTCAGACGATTTGAAATTAGTCTTCGATATCAATGAAAAGTTTTGATTTGTAAAAAAATAAAAACATGTAAAAACCGAAGAAAAATTCAGATCGGCCGTTTATCGGTGCCGGTTCTAACACTACGACGACCTCAATTTACTTAATATCTTATGAAATGAATGAGCCATTGGTATACAAGAGTCATCTCTTTTGTTAAAAAAGCAAATAAAGACTCATTGCCCTGATAGATATACTCTGGAATGAAATGGTATAAAAATTTGATTTCTGAATTCGATGTGACACATTGATTTAACGAATGTAAATCAAGCGAATTCAGCGACTAGCCAAGATTGTCAGACAATGTCAGCTATACATATTTGGTTTCGATAGAGCACTTTTTTTGTCAATACATATTTCTTTCTTCTGTGACAGACTCCAAGCTACATAAGGGTTTGATACAGTTTAGATCAATATTCCGATATATAAATTAAGGCAAGTAACCATGAAAGTATTCATATAGTTGCTTGCCTTTCTTCGTCTAAAATAAAGCTTGTTAGTGCAATAAGATCATGTTCACTGCGATTGGTAAAACCGCAAATAACTGTAATACCGCGGTTTTATTCAAAAACATTTTCTTTGGGTAATGACATCATTGATTGTAAAATTGAACCAATACAGGAAACATTGTACTAAAATGATTATTTGATACTGAAAATGTTTTTTCTTAAAAATATTTGAATAAATGCATGAATAAAAAATATGGAAATGTTAAAATAGTCGAAAATAGATAAGTAAGTTGTTTTTTATCTGAAATTCATATTCATTAAAAAAAAAGAAGACTAT
>CAJNOL010004848.1:387-13602 GCA_905250125.1 Rotaria sordida
GGTCTCTGGAGTCCCTGCGTCACGATCTATGATAGTCTTTGGGGACTTTCTGTCACGGTCAGTGATGGTCTTTGGGAGTTCTCTGTCACGATCTGTAATGGTCTCTGGAGTCCTTCTGTCACGGTCTGTGATGGTCTTGGGGGGGGGGGGGTTCTCTGTCACGGTCTGTGATGGTCTCTGGAGTCCCTCTGTCACGGTCTGTGATGGTCTTAGGGGGGGGGGGGGAGGTTCTCTGTCACGGTCTGTGATGGGTATGAATTTTCTCTGTCACGGTCTGTGGGGGGGGGGGGGAGTGGGTCCAAAATTTCTACCCTATACACTTCAACACTCCTTTCAGATCGTGTTTCACAAAAAGGATGCTTCGGACAGATCAAGAAGTTAGGTTCAGAAATAAGGGTTAAGAATAGATAAATGGAAGGAAATAAACTCGGAAAAAGAAGGTTCAAGAATGAATAAGGGGACTGAGTCTACACTGGAAAAAAATGGTATGAATACTAAATCAAAGAGAGTTTCGTACTTACTACGGAACTAAAAATAGTTTCTCACATAGCAAGTAAGAAACCAAGGGGAAAACAGCAGACTTCAAGACTGCAAGACTTCAAAAGACTTAAACAGACTTCAAGGAATTTCAACCATAGCGACTTCATATTTTCACAAGACTTCAAAAGACTTCATAAGACTTTGCAAGACTTCATAAAACTTCACAAGACTTCGCCAGACTTCACAAACTTCATAAGACTTCACAAGACTTCATAAAACTTCACAAGACTTCGCTAGACTTCACAAAACTCCATAGGACTTCACAAGACTTCACAAGACTTCAAGAGGCAGATTCCATGTGTATAAAAAACCTTATAGAAATTACATGAAACTTCTATAACATGCAAATAGCAAAACTTATCATATAGAGATTACAAGTGTTTCTTGTTTCTGAGAATTGTTACTCGCAGCATATGTGTATCTAGAATAAAGATGTGGCAATGACACAAAGCGTTGATGAAATTAAAACTGAGAAAATAAACTTTACTGGTATGCGTGTATTTGATTCGATTAATCCAACATTGAAAAACTCCTATTTTCAGGTGCAAATAAATAACAAGACTAAATTTATACACAACAAATGGCCTGTTAGTTATTGACCGACAAAACTGCTCGTTTATCGGCTAATAGATTTCACGAGTGATAGAAACAAACAAAAAGGAATAAAATTCTTCCAGAGTTGCCAGATTAAAATCTTACAAATCAGAGCTGATTTGCCGGAATTCGGAAAATGTCGGAAAAGTGTCTGGCTAATTCGGAAAAAATTCGGAAAATAGTAGTTTTTAAGCTTTTTGACGCTTAAGTTGATTCTTTTTGGTAGAAAAAGCTTTTTGAGTTTGTTTATCCTCTCTGTAGATATATTTCATCGATATTAAAACAAATATATTCAATATATCACTATTAGAAAACGTCATTTTCAAGAAGAGACAGTTAATACACGAAAACAACTCAAAATCAACTATCTATACATGTATGTATAGCTACAATTCAAAACATTTATCGAAAAAAAAACTGAAGTTCATTTATCAAGACGTTTTTTCGAACAAATTTTTCATTTGAAGCTATTTTTTTCAATAGTTCCTCTTGAGTTAAAAGAAAGTCATGAACATGTGCAGAACGAATATCGGAATTCTTTCTGATTTATAACTTAGATTTGATCAATTCGATATTCATTCAATTTCGATAATCAGACCATGAGTGACTTATGTGACTGAATAATAATTCAACAAAAGAACTGCTACACGGAATAGAAAATACATAGTCAACAATGAGTTTCAAACTCGGTGCTGTATTTGGTTTAATATTTAAAAAATATGAACGTAGCTAATCAGATTGAACACATTCATTTGCCCTTGCACCATTATTCAACAATTTTTTCTAAAATATAATCATTAGAAAGTAAAACAATATCCTCATTTTCATTTAGGTTACGCTTTCTAGAAATACTATTCATTCTTATGACTTACTCGAAAACCAAACATTCATTGAAGCTATTTTGACAAATCTTAGATGAGATTTGGAAAAAAAATGCTTATCATATTGAAACTTCTCTCCCTTCTCTTCTTTTTTGTAAGAATAAAATCAATTACTTGATGATTACAGAAAAGTAAAGATAGCGCAATATGAAATCTATCAAAAGTTCTATCGAAAATTGCAATGCAAACAGAAATTTTTAAAAAATACTGCGATTTGGAAAACTTCGGAAACATCTCAAGAATTCGGAAAGTCGGAAAGCAGTGGGAAAAACTTAGAAAATTCGGAAATTTCCGAAAAATTCGGATGATCTGGCAACCCTGAATTCTTCATAAGATTGACATTGAATAGGTGGAATATTTCTTGTAAAAATAAACCACTTCATTCAAAAAGCATTCAGTTACTAACTATCATGTTTCCTAAGATCCAACATACTTGAATTTTTTTCAAGCACATTGAAAAACAAGCAATAAAACCTTCACCTTTCTGCCAAAATAACACCGTCGAAAACAAGACAATTTCATTGGTATCTTGTGAATTTTCATGCACTAAATGTATTTCAAAACTTCCAGAAGAATTCATGAGACTTCATTAGACTTCAAGAGACTTCAAGAGACTTCATTAGACTTTAAGAGACTTCATGAGACTTCATTAGACTTCATTAGACTTCATTAGACTTCATGAGACTTCATTAGACTTCAAGAGACTTCAAGAGACTTCATGAGACTTCATTAGACTTCATTAGACTTCAAGAGACTTCATGAGACTTCATGAGACTTCATTAGACTTCATTAGACTTCATTAGACTTCATGAGACTTCATTAGACTTCAAGAGACTTCAAGAGACTTCATGAGACTTCATTAGACTTCATTAGACGTCATTAGACTTCATTAGACTTCAAGGGGCTTCATGAGACTTCATGAGACTTTATAAGACTTTATGAGACTTCACAGACTTCAAGAGACTTTATGAGAATTCATGAGAATTCATAAGACTTCGAGAGACTTCAGAAGACTTCGAGAAACTTCAGAAGACTTCGAAAGACTTTCAAGACTTCATGAGACTTCACGACTGAAGTCTCCGCTGTTTCCCCCTTGGTTTTAATATTCCAATAAAGAACACGAACCGCGTCGGCAAATAAAAATCTGCATTTCTTAAAATTATTTTTTGGCACAAGTCACAATAATTTATTATTTTAAAATTTATCTCAATCCCGACAAAATAATTGATTGCTGAAAAGCAAAGATGAGGTGTAAGCAGATTGTATTTGTCTTTCCTTCAAGATAGATAGGTCATTCTGTTTTTCGATTGATTTTTCGAGCAATAAGTTCGATTTTTGAAATTACATATAGTGCTTTTAATCACCATATTAATGAAATGTTTTCTCTCATGCACGTGTCTTTCTTGAGATTCTTGAACAAGAGAGTGATGCGCTATGAATAAATCTTGACGTCTGCACAGAGCAAGCATATAAAAAAAAGGTCGCCTAGGAAATAATTTTCTTCAATATTTTAATGCAACTTGTCTAGCCATGTGATAAAGCAGTGGAGTCCTGGCATTTAGTTCTATGAGGTTTTCAGGAGTATAGTGATGATCATAGAGGCTAAATATGACTTTCGAGAATGCAATTTGTTAGCACAAAAATTCCGGGATCCATAAGATTTCCGGGATTCCCACAGTAATCCGACGGTAATCCAAAAATCCTGGGGATTCGGAATCCATCGCTTATTCCTTGCCCCACACTCATTCACACCTAGGGATGTGCAGTTTCAGTTTACTGATCACCGACAGCACTGATGCAATATCCATTGGAACACTGGCAACACTGTTATCGGTGTCACTGACACTGCTATTACACTGACACTGACGTTCACTGATAACATTGATGAATTCACATCAGCGTACACTGACACACTGAGGGCTACTGAAACACTGATGTTCACTGGAACACAGGCCACACTAATATCGGTGTTTAGTGGAACACTGATACACTAACTACTTTTGATTAACTAAATTTGTATACAGAGTACTTTAGCATTACTGTAAAAAAGGCGCAGAATAATAAACCATACAGAAGGGTTTATAGCCGCCCAAATTCTTCGTCAAATTCTCATAAACTCTAGGGTTTATGAAAGTGAGTTGTACTCAAAAAGAGTTTATGAGAATTTGGCAAAGGGTTTAGGTGGCTATAAACCCTTTTGTAGGGTTTATTATTCTGCGCCTTTTTTTTACAGTAATGCTAAAGTACTCTGTATACAAATTTTAGTGAATCAAAAGTAGTTAGTGTATCAGTGTTCCACTAAACACCGATATTAGTATGGCCTGTGTTTCAGTGACCCTCAGTGTGTCAGTGTACGCTGATGTGAATTCATCAATGTTATCAGTGAACGTCAGTGTCAGTGACACCGATAACAGTGTTGCCAGTGTTCCAGTGGATACTGCATCGGTGACTCTGACGTCAGTATTTCAATATTTACATTGACACTGCGCATCCCTACCCACACCGACATCCACACCCACACCATACCTACATCCACATCTCCACCAACATCCACAAATCACATCCATATCTCGCACTCATGCCCAAATCCATTCACACCGAAACCACACACCGCGCCACACCCACAGTCACAAAAAACTCGATTTAAACTTACACTCGCTATTATTTTCTTCGAAAAATAGGCGAGTTACACAAGAGATATTCAAGTATGTATGAATATTAGCCACTTTTTTATTGATATTGAAGTTGCATGTTTTATCAAATTTTCCTTCGATTTTCGCTAAAAATTCACGAACCAGCTTTTCTAGACGAGTCGACGTGCTCATTTCAGTAATTTGGAAAAAGCTTAAAAAATACTTTGAGAATATTTTGAACTGAGCGCATCTTAAACAAAGAGCGAATGAGAAATTAAAAAATTGTTTTTTTCTGTGCAGCCTTTTGTAGAGTAGAATTTTTTGTAGAGAGCTATATATCAGGAGAAATCAAACTGCTTCTGTATTTTTACAAAGAACTTTTCTTCTACAGAATTATTTTAAGAGTTCTGCCTTGTATTCGATAGTCAAGAACTCGAATGATTCTGAAATACCTGCATTTTTTCAGAGTGTTAGTGGAATCTACCTACACCGAAACTGAAATATTCAAATCAGTTGCAAAACGACGACCTCTACAAATGTCGGCTCCAATAAATGAGCGGTTGGCCTCGTCACAATATGGTACAAAGCTTATGAAAACATTTAAATCGGTTACATTCAGTAGTATAGGAGGAAGTCACCGTTATGTTACCGAGTGACGATAGCGGGTAACAGGAAAATCGTGATTTTATTAACGACAAGCTAGTTTTTCAAAAATAACGATGCTTTGCAAAGCTTCCTAGAAAGTTTTCGAAGTGTAGGATAGATATGGCCCTTTGGTAGCCGGCCCACATAAGTCACGATCGCTTCATAGGGAATGTGCTTAATTCAGTATATGTGATAGGGATAAGAATTTGATAACTTTTGCAGCACGCCTCATAGCAACATACTGAACGTTCGATTTTTCACGAACTTTCTTCTAGAAGCCCTAAAATATAGTTGGGGGATCGGAGGGTTTCTCAAGAGGTGTTTTGACGAAGTCATATCCCGATAAGTGCTCGACCAATCCAGCTGAAATGCTTTTTGAGCATATATATCAATGAATTCTATTGGAAAAAGTTCCATTAGAAGATATAGAATCCTTAGTTTTTTATGGATCATCCGAGACAGTCAAAGATTCTGAATTCAGGCAACTTTAAAGCTACACATCTCATAACTATAACAAGGTAAAAGTCTGAAATTTTCACTGGAGCTAGACCCTATTGAAATCTATCCATACATATAACCTTGAAGAGCTGTTTCAACTAATCATATATTTGAATATTCAATTATTAAATTACTCATCTGTTAAAAACCGTAATTCGAATATTCAAGCTTTCAACTACTGAACTCAACCGGATTCCCAGGTATCCTGAAAGGTCCTCAAGAATCCTCAGGAATCCTGAGGAATCATCAGTAAGTCTCCAAGGGTCCTCAAGAAATCTTCAGGCATCACTAGGGAATCCCAAAAAATCTTCAGAAATCCCCAATAAATCTCTATAAATCCTGAGGGAATCTCTAGAAGTCCTCAGGAAATTTCCAGAAAATTTCAGGAAATCCTGAGAGATCTCCAGGAATGCTCAAGAAATATCAGGAGATTCTCAGGAGGTCTTCTGAGAGTCTCCTGTAGATCCCTGGTGTGGTGGACTGAATATAGTTGTCTAGGTGAATAGCCGGCAGGTATAACATGGACTGGAAATTCATGGATTTGAAGTTCGCCTTTTTTGACTGGGCTAGGTGTGAATGGCACAGAAATCGAGCACACGCAAATTATCCATAGCAGCTGGCGTGGGTACCACAGATGCAATAGTTTAAAACTCGAATATTTGAACTATAGGTTTCAATAGTTGAATAGCTAAAGCATAGTTGAAAAGTCGTAACGACTTACGACTTCTACACTACTGATGCTTGGGGCCAGAAAGCACTATTTATGTGTTCCTTTGGTTGATGAATGCTGCTATAATAATGTTGTCTTCGTTATCGAAAAGAAAGCTCGTGTAAGAAATGAGTCGGGTATAATAGTTTCGCGTCAACAATGAGGGTGCCCATACTATCGGGTATTACTAATTTATGCTAACACCACTAACACCCAACTTTGTAAAAACGCATATGGGTCATCTTCACTAACACCCACATTGTCCGACTCCTAGAAAAAATAAACTGTCAACAAAGACCAAAAAATGACCCCCTTCAACACTGACACCCAAAATCTCACTTATAGTCCACACAAGCACCCCAAGTTGTATTCACTAACACCCACAGAACTCTATAATCTACATTCTGACTCGAATAAGTGATATCCCCGAATAACTTTTTCTTATAAATTTTTCTCTGGAAACACATCAAACCAGTCCAAAAGTCCTTATATTGACCCACTAACACCCAAAATCTCACTTACAGTCCGCACAAACACCCCAAGTTGTATTCACTAACACCCACAGAACTCTATAATCTACATTCTGACCCGAATAAGTGCCATCCCCGAATAACTTTTTCTTATAAACTTTTCTCTAGAAATATCTCCTAATATAAAGAAAATTGGATTTTACTAATTGGGTATTACTAATATATGCTTATAGCATAAACACTCAACTTTGTAAAAACGCATATGAATCATCTTCACTAACATCCACATCTTGGTGAGTTATGTTCGCAAACAACCGCAAACAACCACATTGTCCGACTTCCAGAAAAAATAAACTGTGAACAAAGACCAAAAAATGACTCCGATCAACGCTGCCACCCAGGATTGCTCTTATTGTCAACCCAAACACCCCAAGTTCTTTTGACAAACACCCACATAACTCTATAATCTACATTCTGATACAAATATCTGCTATCCCTGAGGGTGTGGGTGTGGGTGTGATTGTGGGGTTGGTTAGGATCTTGAACAAAACAAGACACCCACACCCACATCGTCGGGGATAGCAGATATTTGTATCAGAATGTAGATTATAGAGTTATGTGGGTGTTTGTCAAAAGAACTTGGGGTGTTTGGGTTGACAATAAGAGCAATCCTGGGTGGCAGCGTTGATCGGAGTCATTTTTTGGTCTTTGTTCACAGTTTATTTTTTCTGGAAGTCGGACAATGTGGATGTTTGCGGTTGTTTGCGAACATAACTCACCAAGATGTGGATGTTAGTGAAGATGATTCATATGCGTTTTTACAAAGTTGAGTGTTTATGCTATAAGCATATATTAGTAATACCCAATTAGTAAAATCCAATTTTCTTTATATTAGGAGATACTTCTAGAGAAAAGTTTATAAGAAAAAGTTATTCGGGGATGGCACTTATTCGGGTCAGAATGTAGATTATAGAGTTCTGTGGGTGTTAGTGAATACAACTTGGGGTGCTTGTGTGGACTATAAGTGAGATTTTGGGTGTTAGTGTTGAAGGGGATCATTTTTTGGTCTTTGTTGACGGTTTATTTTTTCTAGGAGTCGGACAATGTGGGTGTTAGTGGGTGTTTGTGCACATAACTCTCCAAGTTGTGGATGTTAGTGAAGATGGCCCATATGCGTTTTTACAAAGTTGGGTGTTAGTGGTGTTAGCATAAATTAGTAATACCCCATACTATCAGATCATTTCGAGACTCTCTTGAGTTTTTTAAGGAATTAGCTTTGAGATATCGACCCAAGATGATAACCTATGCGCTTTCAATGCAAAGTTACTTAGATAGGATGATCAAGCTGTTATTAATCAAGGGCATGGATATGCGTGTGATTGTAGGTATTCTCCTCTGCCACTCATGCCCACACGCATACCCATTTTATAATTTGACCACATTTTGGTATAAAACGTTTATTTTATCTTAGTAGTTTTCGATCACTAAATGCCACATCTTTTAATGGTTTGAAAAATCAGTAGGTAAAGTGTGAGTCATTATTCATTCTATGTCCTTCTTTCTGTTTTAGCTTTGTTTTTCTCGTAATTCAACATAGTCACTGTAATGATTGTCATTAAGAGAAAATCGAATACGTTTTAGCTTGTATAAACTTATAACGCTGACCAATATGAATCGTTTCAAAAGACACTATGAAGCTTGTTCAAAATGTATCTATAAACTCACACCTACACCCAGAACTACACCCACATCTACACCCACACCCACACCCACATCTCACATCCACCCCCCACGCCCACACTCTATGTCCACACCCCACGCCCACACCTCACATTTACACCTCTATACTCTAGGCATTATATTGGTATATGAGTTTTTAAATTTCATACAAATTCTTGTTAAATTGTTCATGAGCAATCCGAACGTATAAGTAGATTTCTAAATGGGCTGAATAATATGGCGCTATCATCTCTTTTTGAGAAAACGGCAAGGTCTTTTTAATGCATGAAAATATAAAGAAGATGATACTCCTTGATATAGTTTGACTAGAATCTCTATGAAAATGGAATCGAACTCTAAAAGTTTTATAACCTAGATGGTCAGCGCAACAACCTATAGAAACCTCGAATGTTTCACTGGGTTTGAACCTGATCACTGGCTTGACTCGTGAAAACCTGAGGGTGCACTCAGTTGAGTTTATACCGCCCATTAATGCGCAGTACAGCACATATTTCGCTTCTTGATACCTAACAGATGAATGGGAAACACAGAGGACTTCAGCTTTGAAGTTTCATGAAGTCTTATGAAGTCTTTTGCGATTTTTGAGTCATTATATTAGTTATATAATAAAGTCACCTGAAGTCTTATAAAGTTTTGAACTGTTGAAGTACCTGATTTCTTCATAAAGTGATGAAATATTTTCGTTTAGGTTTACCAATATTTCGAGAACCAGAAAAATCATTATGGTCACCTCAAAAGCTGCAACGTGCTGTCATTGTGATTGTGGCTGCCTTTGCTGTCATTGCTCTTGTGCTCTATTTTTACTTCTATCGTATTCTATGGCCTCTTATTGTTTATCTTTATTTTGGTTTTGCTGGTGTTGCTATTGTTGCCTCCATTTTTCTTTTTTATGCTGCTGTTATTTATCCTCTTCTTGCTACTCTTTATTATCGTACTACTTATATACTTCGTGCTATCCTTTGATTTAGCTATTTTCTTATGGAGCGTTCTCCTGTATAACCAAAGCGGGACTTATTAACAATGTACATACCAGTTGTGCCAATATCGATATCAGCTCCCGCTAGCCTTTCTTCCCTTGTCCTCTTTATCTTGTCTCTATTGTTCTCTCGTGTGTTCATCTCTCTGTGTTGTTCTTTCCTGTGTCCATCTCTCTCTCTTGCGCTCTCCTATATAAGTGTGTATCGTATGTGTAGTAGTTACATCCTAGCAATGTAGAGAAGCTCAATATACGTCATTATCGAGGGTGGCGGTAAGCCACTAACTCAGTTTCTGGTTACACCAGTACTGATTGCTGCTTACAATGGAGTGTCGTCACTTGTATTTCGAGAAACTCAATCATTTTAGCATCAAATGATAGGTCTCATTGTCAAACTGCGACATACAAAATTTGGCGTGCCCATGGCCTACTTTGAGGGAGATATCTGAATTGCAAGATGTTATCCAAATGTAAGATGTGCATCATTAAGAGACGTTCCATGAGAAAATCAAAAAATTCCATGTATCGAAAAACATAGGGGTCAACCGATTTTGAATCTGACCTCATAGGAATTTAGGCCTTAGTGTACCATATATAAATCCAAAATATTGCGGCCTAAAGATCTACCTATGGTTGGCTAGAACCGATGAACCTGACATACCCTAAAAAATACCATCCAAAAATGCAAAAATTCAACTTTTAGTTTCGCTGAATTTTTTCCTTCAAATTTTTCCACGGTTCAAATTGAGTCATATACCAATCGATAGAGCTTGACTTGCTCTACAAAATAGTATATATGACATTTCTCCTCAACCTCGATATTGAAGATAAAAAGTCAAAAAACATTGTTTTTTTTGCATATACGATTTCATGGTTTTTTCAGTATTTTGATCAAATACCTAGATCAGAAATCGATTGCCAAAAAAAATTATACATCATTTTGTAGCCCATTTAATTCTGCATCGAATCATATATGGGACGTTGCTAAACAACGTCCAGCACTTGAGATGAGCATACTCATATTTTGTCTTGTTTCACGAAATCAGATGTCATATCGGATTCATATTTGAATTTTTTTTCTTAAAATTTTTCTACTATTCAAACCGAATCATATACTAATCGATAGCGCTTGAATTGCTCTACAAAATGGTATACATGACATTTTCCCTTAATCTCAATATTGAAGTCGAAAAGTCAAAATACTGTATTTTTTGACGTAATATAATTTTTTTCCCTGTATTCTGCTGAAGTAGCTCTATCAAAAGACGAATGCAAAAACAGAAATAGCATCATCTTATAGCCCGTTCAATTCTACATTAAATAATGTATTTTACATTGTTTTTGGATATCCTACAACTGAGTTACTAAGAATCAAACATTAAGAACTGACATCATATTTAGTTATATTTCTTCACGAAAAAAAATTTTCTTAAAATAAAGGAGGGGTTGATAAGCGATGAAATCGGCCCCCTTCAGAAAGTCAACTGTATCTTAGCGAAGTCGTTATTTTGGGTGCCTGAAAGCGTTCTATTACAGAATTAATGAAATAGTGCTTGTCTTTGCTGTCAATGGGTGCAGTAACTTATCCAGTGGACATTACATTAAGAATAGTCCTGACTTTTCATGATAATCGTCTTGCTTTATCCACTCAATACATGATCGAGCAACCTTCTTTTCGTATGGTTGAATAGTATTTTTTGAGGGCCTCAAAATGGTATAAAAATGTCCAGGAATAGAAATTGAACAGCAGCATTTAATATGGAGAACATTGGGCCACATGCTCATAAAATATCTGAAAAACCAATGATAACTAATGAAAGCCCCCATCATTGTGAATCAATGATATTGTGCGCCACGCCATTTGTCATGTAGTTGATAGGACCTTTGAAGAGCTTCAAAATGGTATAAAAACATGCAAGAAAAAACACTGGCTCGATAATAAAATCCTTATCACATTGCTGAGGGGGTCACAATTTTGAGCTTTTTCCCACCAGAAATGAGCCGATTTCGCTTGAAAAATGATAATTTGTGTTAAAAATAATAATAGGATATTCTGAATCAGCATCAAAAACTGAGTAGATCCAACTCAGTTTCGATCTTTTGGGTGTGGTGTGGGTGGGTGTGGGTGTGTGGGTGTGGGTGTGGGGTGGCTGGGTGTGGGTGTGTGGGTGTGGTGTGGGTGTGGGTGTGGGTGGGTGTGTGGGTGTGAGAGGGTGTGGGTGTGGGTGTGGGGTGTGGGGGTGTGGAGGTGGGTGTGGGATGTGTGGGTGTGGATGTGGGTGTGGCTGGGTGTGACTATGGGCAAAAACAAACATTCACACGCACACCCACACCCTGAATAGATTTTGATGTGACCAAGATGGAAAGTTTTGGCTTTCACTATTCGAAAGAAGCTGTGTGCTGCATTGTTGTATGTATTATTCAACAATGTTTGTTGATAACCCAATGGCTAATTGATGGTCTTTGGAAAAATACATACAACCCTATGACGATAACAAAAAAGTTAAATTGCAAAAAATGCGGTAGAACCACATCCACACTAATACAGACCAGTATTCGACCTAGAACTATTGAATGGAACAAGATGAAATATTAAATGATATTGATAGTGGAAATCGTGACCATTTGGTTCTAGCACATCATCAACAAACATTGTTGAATAATACATGCAACAATGCAGCAACATAACTTCTTTCGAATGGTGAAAGCCAAAACTTTCAATCTTGGTCCTATCAAAAGCTATTCATAATCAAAGACTATCCAGTAACTTTTGAACCATCTGTATTTGTAGCTTTAATCTTTAGTTCTGAATGATTAGTTTAAACTTTATTCTTTTACTTAAGCACAAAGAAAATATTTATAAAATTGACTTTTTCATTGCTTAAAGGATATCTCACTTAATACTTGTTATTAAAGTTGATTCAAAATTTGTTTTAGATATTCATTTTTAGTTGTAGTTGTGTATATTGATAAGAAAGGTTTGCTGTGTTGTTACTTTTTGTAAGAAGAAAGAGCACGTTTATCATCTTGATGTCAAGTCTTTTATTGTGCTAGCGACTTTTATTTGCTCTTGTGTTGATAAGTCAAGAGCAGAAGCAAATAAAATCTGAGTAATTCTTTCTTTGAATTTTTTTTTCGAAGACTCAACTCGTCCAGCTTTAATGTATGTTATACTTGGTATTTCGAGGACATTGTAAAAGAAATACTTGACATTAACGAATCACACAATAGCAATCATGATTATTACAATATAATCGACTTTTTTTAAGTTTTATTTTAATTTCAAGCATCAATAAATCAATTGTTACAGAAATATAATATAAAGATCATCAATAGATATCATGAAAACTATCTCAACTTAGATCATTCGAGAACTACAGTCTTTACTTGACTGACGAGATCAAATTTAGAAACTAATCAGAAGATCATAAAACCTTTTTCACACCAAGTCAGACCTGACTGGTCGAGCTCTCTGAAGTAAGCCATGTGATCTTTTTTTCTTCATTTTCTTGTTGTTTTTTATTAGAAC
>CAJNOL010004849.1:0-13600 GCA_905250125.1 Rotaria sordida
TTAGAAAAAAAAAATTTGCTACTTTAAAATGAAATATTTCCAAATTTAATACGTTCTTTTATTTCTAGACGTAAGACTTAATTCAAGATCAAGAATTCAGATGAACTTATAGGAAAATTTTTATGATTAATCCACTATAGAATCGTCTTATTACAATTTAAAGCTCTTTGATTACCTGAAAATTAACTTGAGTTTCGATAAACAACAAAAGAAGACATCTCTACTATTGATTAGCATAAGATACACTCAATTTGATCGTCTTAATATACTCAACATCCACACTCTTCTACCGCTTATTATTTATAGGCAAAAAAAAGACCTAACACGATTTATAATTTTTTCTTAATAATATTATCATACTTTCAACTAGATAAGAATTTATTGTACTAGTTAAATTATCAATTTCAATTCGTGTTTGTTCATCATCTGAACGCCAATATACAAGTTTATAACTAATTAGAATTCCATTTAGTTTTGTTGGTTGTTGCCATGTCATTTTTGCTGACCAATGATCAACATCAGGAAAGAAAACTTCAGTTGGTTTTGAGGGAACTAGAAAAAATTTTCATTGTAAAAGAAAAGAAATAATACTTAAAATTAAATCTTCAATACATACCACTTTCATCTGTAATAAATACAAATGATTGACTATATACACTACATCCGCTTGATGTACATGCACTTATCGAACATGAATAATTTGTATAACCATCAAGATTATTTAAAATATAACTAATTGATGAACTATTATTTGAATAATCAATGGTATGAATTATTTGAGGTAATAATAATGAAAAATACATTATCTAAATAATTAATAATTGAATAAAATTTCTTTTGTTTTTATTTGAAAGAAATTAATTTTACCTTATAATTAGTAATAAAACCACCTTGATCAATTGGATTTAATGAATTCCAATGAATTCTAGCTGATGTTCCATTTATTAAATCAATTCGAATATTTGATGGTGGATGAAGAGGTACTAAAATTTTCATTGCAAAAAAAAAAGAAGAATACAAAATGATTTTATATATATCTATATATATTTATACTAACCATTTTCAAATGTTTTTTCAATAGTTTCTATTGAAATTTTACTCATACCAATACGATTATAAGTATGTAATCGAATAAGAAATAATGTATTTGCTG
Source organism: Rotaria sordida (assembly GCA_905250125.1). Taxonomy (NCBI): domain Eukaryota; kingdom Metazoa; phylum Rotifera; class Eurotatoria; order Philodinida; family Philodinidae; genus Rotaria; species Rotaria sordida. The sequence continues at coordinate 1,154 of CAJNOL010004849.1, forward strand.
GTGATAAATTATTAAATATAAATTCCATTTTTAATGGATCTTCAATTTTAATATTTCGTGTTAGTGAATCATTAATTGAAATTATATAACCAATATCTTTTCCATTTGATGACATGGAATTCCATTCATTAGTTGCAATTGGCTAAAATAATTCAATTAAATGATTCTGTTGGATAAGATGACCAATCTCTTCATTTGAAAAACCATTTTATAGAGTATTATCTCATTTTCAAACGTGTATATCGAATAATTCTCACAATAGCTTTCTTCGTATTCAAAACTGTTAACATTTTTACTAGCTTGCGTAATTTTTGACGCTTCGAAACTGTTCCTCAGAGCAAAGGTCGCCAACTGTAAAACTTTCTCAGAAGTTTACCAATGTGGATTATCCTCTGACTACAAATGCGTCATAGTCAGATAGGCTAATCAATGCTTGGAAAAAAAAAGCTAAATTTTCTATTCCAATATATATCACGAAAATAGCAAAAAAAGAAATTTCCGCTTTCAGATTTCTGAAGATAGGATACGAGGATATGCAAAATTCTTAATTCTAATAAGAGACTGAATGTAATTATATTGAATCTAATAGAGCTTCATACTCTAACTACATTCGGCTACTCAGAATCTAAATTTCGAAGGAATAAAATAAAATAAAAATTAATCTTTGTACTAGCCAATCCTCGCTACGAGTGTGAACGCGAAAAATTTTTTGCCATTTTCGAGAGATATTTAAGATATGATGAACTTATTATTAATAAATAGAAACTTTTTCAATCAGAAAGTGTTTATCGCAAAACTGATATACTTATCTATCCATAGGAATCGAAGAATTGCCGTTTATTTGGCATTGATTGGTCAATCAGACTATTGATGCACTTTATTTATACAGCTTAATAAGTACAAAATTTATGCGAAAATTTTACGGTTAATCGCTTTTGATCTGAGAATCAGTAATCTATGAGTTATGGTCAGAATTTTGTGCTCTTTCCAAATATAGGCTTAGAAATTCCCTTGCAATCATCAATGGAAAGATATTTTGAAAAGCTCAAATGAATAGTTCGTACACTTTTGTACTGTCACTATTTCGATTCGAAAGTAAATGTTAAAATCATTATTAATATATGAGGTTAATTTTCATATTTGAACAATGTGTCTTAGTTCAATATAAACTTTTACAAAGGATCTTATTGGTTGATCATTCAATCTACATTTCTTGGCCTTTAAAAAATTCCTTCATTAGTCTCGAACAAAAAAAAACTGAAATAAAACTTTGTAGATCCATACTAGGACAATCCACAATGTGTTGGTCCTAATCCATAGCTTTTGACTCTTCGGAAACCCTTTCAAAGAAGTCAAAAATAAAAAAATATTTTGTCTCAAAATTTTAACCTTATATAACTTCTCAGAACGTTAAAACTTATATTGAAAATGAAACCTTTTATATACTACTCAATGCATCACGAGTTACTCTACAAAACGGTATAGATAATATTTCAAATGAAGGATATTCATCTTATCCAACAGGATTGTTTATATTAAATATGTTACCATCCATCGAACTCTTATAGCACTTGAATTAATTGCTTGTGCTAATAATATTTGTGGTACACTTGATGGTACATCTGGTTTTGTTCGAAAGAAATCTGTTGGAATACTTGTATTACTTATTCCTTTAATATTAACAGCTAACATTCGTATTCGATATAATTTATTAGGATATAAATCACGAACAATTAATTTTGATTGATCAATAGAAAAAGACTAGAAAATATAAAAATTTATTCGAATTTTTTAATTTTAAAAGAACAGTTTTTGTTTTTACTTGAATATTTTCCCATTGTGAATTATTACTTCTCATTTGAATTTGAATAATATAACGTAAAATATTTGTTTTACCTGTATAACCAGGTGAAAATTTTATTGTTACAGAACGTTTTTCAATTGAAATAATTTCAAGATTAGTTGGTGGTGATGGCATTTCAGGTGGATAACCTGATTCAATTGATGCTGAACGTTTTAAACCAAAACCTTTTCGTGTTTTAGCTCGAACACTTATTAAATACCATGTTGTTGCTGATAAATTATTTATTTTATATGTTGTTAAATCAGGTTCAATTTCAATTATTGAACGATCTGTTAAATTTAATTGTGTATTATTCATTTGATACCATTCAAGTTCATAACCAATTAAATATCCATTTATTTCCAATGGTTTTTGCCAACTTATATCCAATGATGTATCATATACATTAGAAAAAGTTAAATTTTCTACTTGATCAGGAACTTAAAAAAAAAAAATTGTTATAAGAAATCAATGAATATTATTTCATTGAAAATAGAAATATTTAACAAAGAAAAATTGGAAATTTTAGGAAGGATTTGAAATGTCCTAGAAGAATCAAAGTTATAAAATCTATTGTAATTTACTCGTAATCTTTGATTCTGATTAGTTCTGCCAATTGATAATCTTTGTTCGAACGTGATTGTTAGGATCTATTTTGCAAGCAAAAGTTTAAAAAGTACTTTCCTCTTGAGTTATAATCATTTCAAATGAATGTGCAGACTATTGCAAGGAATACTAAATCATAGAATTTTGATCTGAAATTTCAATTGAAGATTGACGATATGATTCTTATAATATACTGTAAATTTTTAGAAAAAACTGATTGCTAGGAAGTCGGAATCCAGGTGTGAGTTCTCGTTATAAAGTTTGACCGAAGGTAATCGGAGCCGAGGAATTCGAATCTAGAATCGATTTCTTCAAATTTTTGTGAAAAAATCAAACACAAAATTTGAAGAAATCGATCATAGATTCTGATTCCTCGACCCTGATTACTATCTGCTACATAATGAAAGAATAGATATGTATCAACATCCTCAGATGCTCGAAAACAAATTCTCAAGTGAGTTTCCGTTCCTTAGAAACAAGAATCCTGACATCCACACAAACAAATATGTCTTTTTTAGTAGATAATATCTTGAGAAGAAACCATTTGTTTTTGTTAAAATTTTTACGATATATAAAAATGAGACTGAAATCAATCTCCAGATAAAATTCTATTATTTAATTTCCTTCTTAGTATCCAAAATTCAAAAAACTCTTTATACACACAATAGATCCTAACATTCATTAAAAACAGGAACGATCATATATCGATTATCATTAGTTCAAAAAACAAAAATCATTAGATTATCTCATTTATAAAGTTTCATTGACTATGATTAGTCCTTATTTGGAAAACAACGAGAAATCTTATGAATATATATTATTTCATACCATCTTCAAGTGTTTGAACATAAATCATTGGTGTTAACCATGGTCCACTACCAATTTTAGTTGCACAATTAATTCTAATTGAGTAATTTGTATATTTTTTTAAATTACTAATAATAAGTTGATAGAATTCAATAGGTTTAGCTTGTTGTTCTTGATAAAATGTTATATTTCGATTTAAATCAGTTAATTCAATCTAAAAAAAAAGCAAAAATTTTAATTATTCAATTTTCTTCTTCTTTACTTTAAATGAGTTAAGAATTCCATTAATATATGATGAAGATGGACCATGCCATTTAATCATAATTGCTGTAGAATTCATTGGTTCATATTGAATAATTGTTGGTGCACGACTTGGTATACCTTCAAGTGTACGAACTTTAACTATTTCACTTGCTGGACCAATACCAACATTATTAACAACTGATACAGATATTAAATATGATTCCCATGTCATTAAATCTAAAATATAAAATAAATTTGATTAATTTTTTTTTGTATTTATGTGAAAAGAAAAACCTTTTAAAATATATGATTGTGTGGATGAATTAACACGAATTGATTTCCAATTTAAATTTGGATAATTTAATGCATAATTAATATCATAACCAATTAATTGTCCATTAATACTTGATTCAATTGGTTTTGTATATTCAATAAATACAGATGTTGAATCACGAGGAATAGCTGTTAGAGATTTAACAGTACCATTTGGAACTAAATTAAGATATATAAATTATTTTCTAGTTTCGTTAATAAATAATCTTACTTTCTTCTGGCAAAGTAACTTTGTTACTAGGAGCACTTATTTGACCTAAACATAAATAAAATAGTTTTTTTTGTTGTTTACACTACTTCGGACATTTTCTCTACATGTATTCTAATTGTCCAAATAGTGCTCTATAATTCTATAATATTTTATCCGTCTTCAATTGCTATGATAATATTAGAATTTTGATCAAAGTTGTTCATGATAAACTATAATTTATTTTCGACAATCTGACTTCACCTATTAGATCATATCTTTCGTGATCATCCGCAAGTTTAGATGTTTCGACATAAATCAAGTGATTAATCTCTTTTGACTGAGATTAGTTGGTGCTTAAAATTCGTCAATTATGATATAAAAATTATTATAAATAAGGCAATGAACTTTTCAAATGTTATTCGGTAACACATCTGCCACTAGGAAGCTGCGGGACCGTGTCCAAAGTTTTATTTTTTTTACACGTTTTTGTGGATCCGCTGCTCCCAAGATGAGAAATCCAGCAACAAGATATAACTGTACGTTAAGTTTTTTTCTGAAAGTAGCGAATAAATAGCTGAAACCTTAGTCCTTTACTTGTTCATGTACACGAAAGGTGTCAGGTATTGATGGAAAAAATCTCGGCTTTAGACCCGATCGGATCCGGGTCCACAGAAACATGGACCTACAGCTCTATATCTACCACAGAGTTACTGGACCTTGACTTCTCAACTTATTTTCTATAGAGATTTAGATTTAGCTTCGAATAATCGTTCGAAGAGAGACGTTAGGTTTATTTGCAAAATCTGAGTGTAAAAACTAAATTCTAATATCATCATATTAATTGAAATATATAAAGAAAATTTGCCGAAATCTTCTCTATAAGGCAATAAAGTGTTTCCAACATTACTTTTGATATGTTCTAAATAATTCTATATACCTTCTCCTAATTGATTCCAAGCTGATAATCGAAACCGATAGGTTGTAAATGGTCGAAGACCACGTAATAAACTCCAAGTTTTGGTAGGATGTTTTTGTATAATAATATCTTCTTTATTTTCCCATCCGAGTTCATCATTGAATGAAGATAATTCATTAATATCTGATAATGTACTATCTTTCATTTGAATTGTATATCGTTCAATTGGCATATTTCCATCAAAATTAGGTATCCAAGTTAAATTAACAACAATTGATTTACTTATAGAATCATTGACAAGTGATGCTCGAACAAATGTTGGTGGCCAAGGTAATTCTATGATAAATAATAAGATTTATATCATAGAATAATTTTAACTTACCAATAACTGTAACTTCTGTTGTACGACTATCATTACCTGCTTCGGATTCGACTTTACAAGTATAATTACCCTATTGAAAAAAAAATCATAGTTAGTTACTATATTTATCCTATCAGATAGATTATCTTATCCTTTTTTAAAGTACTAATTAGAAGAAGATAAAAATGGATGTCAATTTTGTTCAAACAGAAATGTATTCGATACGTTCAATTTCTTAATTTTAAAAATCATGGTTTCAATAAGTAATTATTGATCGCTTGATATGATTTTTTCGTATCTGGTATCATGTCTAAGAAAAATTTTCTTATTCTAACCTTGTCTTAGATGATCCTCATTCTAATCCCTTCCAATGCTGTGAAGTAGGATTGATTTTCAAGTCCTGCTGCACATTTCTCTTACTCTACCCTACATAGTTGTTCTTATTAGGTAAAACAGACACACAGACAATGTCAAATCTTCGCAACTGATAAAATTTCCACGAAATTACGACAATAATAATTATAAGTGGGTATTTTAGGATGTGCAATGTCGGTCAAAACATAAGAAAAAGACCCGCGTACGGAAAGACTTCAGTCATGTAACAGTAGTTCAATAGAAGGTTGAGCGAGTCCGAGCCATCGACCTGCATAGAACTCATTAAGACGAAGCATGCTTTTTTATAGGTACTTTTGGATCAACAATTTCTTCTTTGCGTATATTTATCTATTTTCACAATAATTTCCAACTCAAATTATATGAATATGCAGCTAAAATCATCTTTCTTTTCGCTATAAAATTATCACAATTTTTTGAAGTCCACTTAGAATAAGAGGTTGAATGATAATAAAACATGTGATAATTTTATAGCGAAAAAAGTGCTGATCCAAAAGCATCTATCAAAAGAAACATTTTTCGTCTTACTGAGCTCTATGCAGATCAATGATTCAGACACTGCTCTTTCGAACGGTAAAAACCGTAGGTCTTTATCTTGCTCCTATCGGAAATTATTCAAAAAAAAGCATCCAAGTGCCTTGAATTCCGGCACCGATAATAGAAACAAATTATCGTGTTATGAGAACTTATTGTTAAATTTCTTTATTAAAATAAACAGAAAACGAAAAAAAAAAGGCAAAAATAATTTGACTCGAAAAGTAGTTTTTTGGAAGTGAAATCTTCGGAACAGACTCAAATTTCTCTTATTAATCCTTACAAAAAAGTCTTATTTCTATGAATACTTGATATACTCCATAGTACTTAGCAGTACACATTTTCATTAAAACGTAATGCCCAACAGGATGACATAGTGACTTGGTAATCCAATTGAGAACTCCGCTTTTTACGTTGACATTTATTGCATAACAAATAATAAGAAACTCAAAAAAAATCATACCACTTCTAATAGGATCGAAACAGACTACTGAGCACTATGTTTTATTGAAAAACCCATGTTGCTAAGCACTACGAAATCTACTAACTTTTTATAAAATTTTAAGTTTTTAGGGAAATTAATGAGAGGAATTCGAGTTCGAAGCCGAAATCCAGTATAACCCAAGTGACTTGACAACTCATCCAACTCTCTTTAGTATTTGAAAATAAACACTATGGATATATTATTTTCTTATCTAATTGAAATTTTTTTTTTCTACATACTGTATCTTGATTTTGTGGTGTATCAATTAAAATTGTACTTTCATTATAAAATTTATTTTGTGATATAATTTGATTAGAATTAAAATACCAAGAAATTTTTTTTGATACATCATCTTCATTAAATACATGACAAACAAGTATTAATGATTGTGCTTTAATAATTTTCATTGTTTGTGGTAATGATATAATTCTTGTTCGTCCTAAAATATTATTATGTTAGTCTTTTGTTTTTTTTCTTTGTATGTTTTTTCTATACATACGACGAACAAGTAATGTTGTATGTGCATTTGCTGATCCAAGAATATTTTGTGCTAAACATTCATATAGACCAGAATCATTTCGTATTGTATTTGATATTGATAAAATACCAGTTCGATGATCAATATGAAATCTTCCATAAATATTATTTAATAAAATTCGTTCATTATTATTTAAATTTACTAAATTTTAAACATAAGAAAATTTTAATTAATTTAAAATCGAACAAAAAAAAAATCATGTATGTTTTTTACATTTAAACCAAGTTATATTTGGCCATGGTGATCCATTGACATTACATGTTAATTGAACATCAGTTCCATTAAAAACTATTAAATCTTTACTAACAGATACAGTCGGTGGTTCACCTAAAATCAAAAGAACGTTTTTTGCTGTGGAATTTTAAAAAAAAACTTTTACTTTTAATTTTTAACCATGTTGAACGAGTATCTTCACCAACATCATTTGTTAAAAAACATTGATACATACCTTGATCATTCCATTCAATATCATTAATTATTAATTTATTTTCAATTAATTGAATTCTATAATAAAAAAAAACAAAAGAACTATTTCTTTATTTTTTTTTTCTTCACTACTTCGATGATTGATTTATTAAACGAACAGCATTTTTATACCATGTTACATTAACATCTATTGATGCTTGTGTTCCATCACAAGTAAAAATTACTTTATCTTGTAAATCAACATTTTGTATAAGTGGAAAATTTGTTGTTATTATAGGAACACCTTATATAATGTTAAAATATTTTATTTTTATTTTTGTAGAAAATAATTATTATTTACCTCGAACAATTAATTTTGCACTTGCATTTATAAATATTTCACTATTTCGTATTCGTACATGACATGAATATATTCCTTGATCATCAGCAATTATTCCACGAACTTCAAGTGTACGATTATAAGGACCAATATGAAATCGTCCATTTGTTTGATCAATTAATACAGAATTTTTTTGCCAAATTATTTCAATAGAATTACTAGAACTAGTGTTAGATAGAAAAAAAATAAATTCATAAGGCAAACAAGAATTTCGTTTTTTCGAAAAATTGACTTTTCGTCTCACTCTTTCATTACGAACTCTGATTGAAATAGTCTGTTACGATCTCTGGACATAAGAAAAAAACACAGGGTATTCGAAATGGAGTTCTCAATAGCAAAAGTCAATGAAATGTAACAAAAAACAGGATGTTCGAAGTGAAATTTGTCCAGGAGTTCGTAACGAATTCTGACAACCCATTGTTAGTGGTTGAACAGCGAAAGTTTGACTGAAGATCGGAATGAGAAAGTCCAGAAGTTCGTAATGAAAATTTTCGAACATCCTGTCGCACCACTCCGATTTTCCTGTTTTTCTGTTACGATGTCCCATACAAAAATGTTTACGAGGTCCGGTCATAAATCTTTAAGGACAAAAATTCATTTGTGAACACCTGGACACATGTTCAGAGTTCGGAATGATTTGAGACAAAAAGTACGTCACCCTTTTTTTTTGGCAGTTTTGAGAGAACTTCTATAGACACTCAGGTCAAGAACTATATTTTCTAAATTTTTCGGTAGATTCACTAAAAAAATATAGCTGAGATCTTAGATCGGATCCCGAACAATTAATACATATCGATCTCTATCATAGATATAAATCCGAATTGTAACTGAATTGAGTTCAAAAAATATTCTGCTTTATTCAATTCAATCTTTTCTGTGTGTATCGTAAATAGGAATGTTCAAGATTAATAATAGATTAAAATATGATCAAAGACATTAGTGAATAGAATCTATACTTTGGCGTAATCGAGAGTGAGGAACACGGTAGAGTGAAGATGAGGCTATGATCGATCTGGAATAACGCCCAAACTTTATATAGAAATAAGTCTTGTTTGTTATTTTTATTATTATTCTCAAGATAATCTTACCCAGCATTAGCAACACATTCAAATGATTTAATAGGATCACCAATTGTTGCTAATTGATCTATTGGTTTAATAATAAATTCTGGTATAGAATTTTGAAATGAAGTTTTTCGTCGATTAATTTGTAAACGATAATCTGATGATTGTTTTGTACCACCAACAAATATATTTTCAATAATAGCAAAATAAATTTTTTCATCTTGATATTCTGTATTAAGTATAACAAGATTATGTTTTGATGTAATAAAATATTTTTCATTAATTATAATACGTTTATTATCACGTGATAATGAACTACTTTTCATAAACCATTGTACACTTGGTTCAGGTGATGAATTTATTATTGGTAAATATAAAATAATTGCATCAGATTCATAAACATTTATAAATTGATCACGTTGATTATTAATTAAACCATCAAAATACCATATTGTTAAATGTGTTGATTTACTTGCAACAATACCAACATCATTTTTAGCTAAACATCTATATGAACCTTGATCTTGTTTTTTAGCTGATGTTATTTCAAAATAACTAAATGAAGAAAAATTTGATGTTAAATTTTCCCATTCACGTAACCACATATAAGTTGGAGGAGGATAACCAATTGCATTACAAGTAAAAACTTTACGAGAACCTAATGGTACATCATCATCACTTGATTCACGTAAAATTATTGGAGGCTGTAATTGTTCACCTAGTTGTTGTTTTTTTTTCAAAAGAAAATGATATTAGACTAAAAAAAAAATTTTTTTTCTAAATTTTCTTACTGAAAATTGAAACAAAAAGAGTATATACAATGCATAACAATTTGATAAACATAAGAAATGTATGTACATTCAGTTGATGACGAAATCTAAAATAATAATAATAAAGAAAGAATTTGTTTTTTTTTTCAATAAGTGACAGTTGACCGACCGTTGACACCTTTCAAAGGTGTGTGAATTTATGATTCATCTAGTGACCAATGACCTCATCTCGTTGGTTGACCATCGCCATATAACACTTGTTCTATCCTCTTTCCTCTATATACCAAATGTTGTTTCATTCAATTCTGTTCATATTCGTTCGTTTATAAATGATGACAACAATAGTTTAAAAAGCACAGTATATTGTTTTTAAGCGATCGGATTCTAAGAGCTCAATGAAAAACACAAAGAAAAGCTATTGTTGAAGCGAAAAATGAGTTTTCTCTATTAAATGATATATAAAAATCTGATAGAAAATTATTTTTTGCTTTGTCTTATATGAATATATGATTCAAGTCATATACCGTCGATAGACTTTCATGAAGAATATCACGCTTTAGTGCTCTTCTCTAATGGTAGCGATTCACTTTGAATTTCATATCAATCGATAGATCTGTACGATATTCTATCAAGTGGTGTTAAAACGTTCAAGGAAAAAAAGTGAGAGTGTATTTTCTTGTTTTTGAATAGTGAGAAAAAAAAACTTATGATGATATATCAAATATTCTTATCAAAATGATAGCAGTCCACTTTAGATTTAGTCGAGATCTTTCAAATGATAATCAAAAATCTATATAAAAAAAGACGAGAGGATACATCTATTGTTTTTTTCAAAATATCTTGAACAATGAGTGGAGTATAGGCGATGAGTAGATTTATATTGACAGCAAAAGGAGTAAATTATATTTTGATATTTGAGAGTGTACCTGGAAGACTTTCTTGGTTCAAAAATAAATCTACAACTTTTTCGTCAAAATATGATTTGAAACAGTATGTATTGACTGAGGAGCACAACACAAAACTTTAAATTTATCTCGAATGAAAAATATTCATCTTGTTTCGTATTGTTGTTTCTTCTGAAACAAAGATGCTAATATCGATCATGTCTATATCTTGATCTCTATGTACTTTCAACATGTGTATTTATTTTCTCTTTTTCAATCGTTTTTTTTTAAACAGATGATCTCATTTACATATTTCAATATATTGACTTTTTATGGAAACTTATTGATACTTTATAAAATCGACTTTTCTCATATTTGCAAGCATAGATCACATTTCGAAATTGATTAAAATATTCGATTATTATTCTAAATTGATTCGAGATATCTTGCTTTTCATTCATACTAATTGAAAACTAAAATATCAGAACTAATTATTTCTCATTTTCTTAAATTATACAATATGTTTTATACAAATTTTAATATATTTTACTCTTCCTTTTTTTAATTTTATTATGACGTTTTGAAGGACACGTCCTTCTTTGTCAGGTGTTATAAACAAATAAATTAAATTTATAAAATAAGAACACACGTATATATATATATACGAATACATAAAATTGAACTTTCTTTTTTGTTTGTCCTTTTTAATTTTCAATAGTGGAACGGACGACAACAAGATGGTAACTGAACCGGAAATAAAATATATCACCTGTTTTCTTCTTCGTTGTCCGTTCCACTATTACCGTCCTGTTGCGTCAGTCTTTCGAATCTTTTGGATTTTTTAAATGCAATTCTCTTCTTCATTTGTTCTTTATTTTTGAGTAAAACATGTAACCAACCTGAATCAATATCATTATACTTGTTAACAGATTCATTTATTATAGAATAAATAGCTTCTTTTGTCCTTCTCTTAAACCAATTTGCTGCAGTATCGATTATAAAAGCTTCTTCAAGATGAAACATACATTGATATCGTCCTGAATGGAAGTGCTGAACAATTTCCGATTTTGATTCATCTTTATCTTTTAAAATTTCGTTTTCATGTTGTTTTATTCTTTTCCATATACCAACTTTTGTTTCTTCCTTATAGATAAATTATTACATTCACATTCTAATTGATAAATTGCTGATTTGTTTTCTTGTTTTATACATGAATTAAAAAGTGATTTTATTTTATTTTAATAAGAAAAGAAGACCCGGATCTTAAGTTTTTCTAGTCTTCTTTTGAGAATTTCTACTCCAGGTACACATAGTATAACAATTGAGTATAAATACTCATTTTTCTTTTTAATTTAAACATTTAATGGTTGATTACTTGATCGAATTGTTTGTTCAATCAATTTACTGATCCCTTTTTCTGGATAAGCTGAATTTTTTAACATCTTTTTTAATGTTTGTAAATCTTGTTGTTGATCATTAGTATTTTTAGATGTTGTTATTATTCTTGAAGTCATATTAGTAACTATATTTCTCTTTATTGATTTATGATGACATGAGTTGTAATTGAGCAGTCTATCTGCAGCTGATTCTTTCTTAAACCATCTAATATCAATAGAATTATCATTTTCATTTCTTCTTAGACTAGTATCTAAGAAATTTATAGTTTTATTCTTTTC